>SZWC01027976.1:1268-29045 GCA_023375785.1 Penium margaritaceum | reverse complement strand
CAAACTCGAAACGATCCTGCAAAAGTCTGTGCACGTCAAGTTGCAGCGCGCGCAATTGGCGTCCACAGCTACGAAAACCGACAATGGTTTTTTTGTTGCAGTAAACGCACATAATGCAAGCAATCAAGATAACGAATGATTCATTCCTGTCGTAATGTTTTGCGGCCATCTATGCTCTCCAACATCACAGATTATGATTGGAGTACGGCTCGTTGGTGGACTCATACCCGTACCCCGCCTAAGAAGTACTGAAAACAGTCGCCACTAGTGTCGGATTCAGGAAACGAAGAGGACATCGGACTACTGACCTATAACGGCACTTATTATGTTTACGAACAATTACATCAGCAGTCACTACATGAGCTCTTGCAGCAATACCATGCGATGATTAGATGGGGAACCAGTAACAGCGACGCCCAAAAACATCATTCTGGTTCATGTGATGTCCTAAGGTCATACACATTTTGAACATCCGGAAGGTCTGGCGCATTTCGCACTTCCACCTATAGCTCTCGTTCAAGCATTTACGACGTCGATTGCAGCTATAATCAGCATGACAACAGAAAATAGTCTGTTGCTCAAAGACCAATTTCGAAAGATTTGCTTCACAATGTACTAGTCGCGTCTAAATACAAGCTTGTTCAATTGGCTAAACGTTAGTGCTAAGGGAAGCTTTGGAAGACACCATAGCCCACTCCATTCATAGACAAGATGTCAGGGTGAAGGATAACATGCAATAGATATCAGGTCAAATGAAACCAGTTTTCATCCGCAAATATAGGTTTTTCATCTTTAAAAAAATTTAAACTTTCATGCTTCACTACTTTGAGACTTACGTGGTGACGGGATTTTATTAGAACCCTCAATACCGTAACTTTGCGTGGGGGACTTCAGCAACAAGCTTTCTATGTCATCAAATTACAGAAATTGATCCAAAAAAATTGAAAGACGAGGTGGTCTCTGACATCTGAAATTGTTTTTAAAAATCTCCAGTACATGGATTATAATCACTCAACACCCCCGGTATTTCGACATCTTTCCCTTCTGTTGAGGGACAGCGTCATGCAAATTGAAGGTCGCTCCTTGCCATTTGCAGTTGGAAATTCAAATCCAAGCATGTCTAGGCATAATGATCATTCTAATGCAAAACTATGTTTTATTTGGTCGCGCATAAATTTTGGATTTGTTCCATAATATCCACTGTTTAGGCCTCCAAATTCAATCTTGACCATTCTTCACACAAAATAAACACGCTACTTGCTTTATGCAAGAAAACCTCATGTATCCACTTTTCCCAGAGCGTATGAGATTTTGTACGTCATGCCCACTATTGCGAATAAATTCACACTAAATCAGTCCGAGGAATGTTATCTTAAAAAAGTGGATGCACACTGGTTCTTGTTTTAAGCTTTGTCGTTTTCACATCACAATTTATTTCAATCCATGTTCTTCTTTCCTTCAAGTGATCAAACTTCAAGCATATGGTTTCCTCCTAACACGTGGTTGCCTTTCTGGTCTACAAAATAATGCGGATGCGGTTTTTGTCAATTTAACAAACTGTTGTCGGACATGTGGCTGTAGGTCTTCTGTGTATGTCACAATCTCGTGACCATGGCCGTCCAAGTTCCCATGATGAGCTCGATGGTAACTAGAAGGAGAAAAGAAGTCCTTAAATGGGCTTGTCGGCCCTATGCCAATTGACCAATCTTATGATCGCTTGTTCGCTATGCAAAATAGTTCTCTATCTCGCTATTATATCCCCTTTGCACACATTACACAAAGGGGATAATGTACCAGAACTCCATTCCAACCAAAAGATCATCTAATCTATTTGGGAAGTTAAACCAATTAAGTTTCAGTCGAGCAAACATCTTATCTTTCTTTTTTTGTTCTTGTATGTACAAGTCTGCACACACAATAGGAGCGTATCTAATGTTTTTAGCATGTTAATTGATCTTTGTCTGGCGATCTATCAATCTCACATTCGTGAACTTTTCATGATAAACATAATCAGCTACAATGACCAATGGTTCAGTGTCATGAATAAATACCAAAACCCAAATAAGTTTTACAATCAAGCATGCATAAATAGGAACCAATGATAGAAGAGGACAAGAAGTGCAACATGTGTTGTAAAATACATGAGAAGATAAAACCCCACCTAGTTGGTACTTGCAATTGTCGTTGTGCGCACAATCATTGTGTGCACGGACATTTGTTATGCAAGCACTTGGACAAGCAACGAACAATTCCCTTCAAGTCTGCACGTTTTGTGACAGGTGTACGCATTACAAAAATGCTCGTGGATGATTGTAGTGTTCATTCCATGACGGAGGAAGGGAGAAAAGGCCAACTAGGCCGAACACGTCGACAAGATCTTCCAATCAACGGATGAAAAAATATTTTTACAAAGAGATTATACTTTCATGGTTTTCCTCTCAAATTATTGACGGCCATTCTTTTATATTTCTTTTACAGAGGGGGAGAAGAAAGTCTTTTCAATGGACAACAAAGTAGTACTTTGCTTATCATTCTATTGTTTAGAGAGGTCGCTCATCTTCTTTTTTCTACGTCATGGTTTGCTATGTTAACCGATAATCCATCAAAGAATGGCTCTAAAACGTGGTATACTAGCAATTTCATCTGTTACACTATCCTTAAAGCATGAACCAAGAATGGGGTCCTGTCTGAATAATGCCATGTTACTTTGGCTAGTATGGAAGGTGGGTATGCAAAATATCAGATTGTTCCTCGTACCATTGTTTCCATATTAGACATTCAGAGTATTAGTTTTAAATAGTGGCCCTTGTAGAAATTTGATGCACTTGATGGACGTTATAATCCTTTTCTTGCCAAAGTGGCAGCCGCATTCTTATCTTATGTAAACTCTTTGTATTGTAAATTATTTGCGAGGATAGTGGGTATGCAGCAATAGTAACTCATAGTTTTTCATATGGCAAAAGGAAGATTACCAACGTAACTTAGGCAACCCGATTAAATTCTCTACAATGACTATCAATGTTCACCACTATACTTATTGAGGCATCATTTCACCATCAAAAGCTTCTAGGTAGGAGTACCTGTAGCGGAACGAACGGAACCCTTGGCCAACTAGGCCAAAACCGCGGTGCTTGAGGGTGGAAGTACCTGTAGCGGAACGAACGAGAACGAACGGAACCCTCAAGCCATCCCGTCCGCCCGCCCACAGGCCAGGGACCCCGTGCGAGCCACGTCGGACCGGCCGCGCGCTACACTCCCCCCCATAGGAGTGAGATGCCCTCGGCGTCCGCACGTCGGACTCGAACCCTGGCTCTCAAATACCAATGTCGCAGATGGGACGGGACCCTTGATCAAGTAGGCCAAAACCGCGGTGCTTGAGGGTCTCCGGCCCTCAAACCATCCCGTCCGCCCGCCCATAGGTCAGGAACCCGTGCGAACCACATTGGACCGGTCGCGCGCTATAGTACCTATTAGGGAATCAAAATCTTGTTAAAGCCTTTACATGTCAAAGAAACCAATTTGGTGCCAAAAGTGATGAAAAGGATATTCCATCATTTCACCTACGCAAAGGACCTATAGAAGGAACATTTGTTCAACCTCCCAATTACTTACCATAGGTGATGATGAAACAATGATTTTACCTCTAAAAAAGTTCTATATGAAAAGGCTAGCCTTACTAAGTCAAGTTGGATTGTTCTACGGTGAGGGCTTTTGTGGTCATTGAGCTTGTTCTCCGCGCCCCATTGTATAATGGAATTGGGAGAATCCATCTTCATGTACACCAAGCCTAGCACTTTTGTAGAAATTGTGCAAGATTTGTAGGATTCTTCATGTTCAAGCACACTACCACAATGCATGTAATATTTTGACAACAAAACTGAAGTTTATGACAGTTAATTCGTGCCACTTCAGTCATCTTGATGTACAAAACATATGCCCTATATTTTGTTCCATTTCCACTACGTTCACAAATAGGTCAACCCCCAAACCCTCTCCCTTAAAAGTCAATGATAGTGAAGGGGAGACGGTCACATAGTACGTGTATAAATGTTTCAATACACAATAAAGAAATCATCAATGACTATCTTATCCATAAGAAAGAAATGATTGATCAGCCTTGATTGCCACAAAAGCATGACATACACCCATTTCGAACTGGGTTTTGAGTAATTTTGGTGTAGCATGCGTGATATTATCATGAGCTAGTGCTTGATGAAACACCTTCAGCTACATAAAGCACAACATAGAGAGGGACAGGATATCTTGAATTCTTTCCGTACCTAGGCATTTTGAACCATATAACAATTACCACGATCTGAGGCACTTTCAAGGTGTGAAGTGGGTTATTGCACGTGAAAATGATAATCCTACATCTTTCTCATTTAAATTATTTTTCAAGCCAGGAGTACCCCATTCCTAAGGGTATGTATTGTTGTTTCAAGTAAGATAATTGTGTCAAGAATGGTCAAGATACATCGTTGAATGAAACTTGACCACAAAAGAACTGGCCTAGTGAGTGGATGTCACATATTTGACACACTCCCGTCATTAATCCATTGTCATAGGAAATGTGGATGTCTCAATAGCCCCGGCAGACGATTTTTGTGTCAATTCGTGTTTAGTTTGAGAATTTAAGTGGGAGTCTTTGGATGTGCCTTTTAGCCATGCATTTAGAGCATCAAATGTAAACTACAATAACTGCCTCAGTAGTGGAAGTGTCAATTCCACCTACTTGACATGTGAACTTGCGTTTTCATGTGCATATGGTTTTTCTGCAGTTGAAGTTCCATTTTCCTCACATACCTCCTTCTATTAAACATGTAACAAACGAATTAGACATCTCCCATGGCATTTATGGCACACATGAGTGAGCACACTAACCATGGTCATAGGGAAATACATACTCAAATCATTTAGTAGCAATATGCACAATTACAAATTGTGGTTCATTGCAACCATGGCATAAACGTATGTGGAAAGCTATGGGCATGTCTAAACCCCTGGCATTTTTGTCACACGTTTAAAAGAAAATTCAGTTCTAATAGATGGTCCAGGCAGATAATGCCTCCCACTGGAAGCCCTACTGAGTGTCGCACATTCATTAAATCATGTCTTGCATATTGAAATCTAACATTTCCTTGGTGATCGTTACCAAGTGAATGAGCTAAATGACGACTAAGGTGCACGCATAGCACCCTTAAAACAACAAGTCCACAAAAAAATTAGAGAACAAAACAACTTAATCCTCAATCATGTAACAACAGTTTTATGGTCCAAAGTCATAGATGGAATGTTTTTTTAATTCATTTCTTATCCCTTCGTCACAGTAACTTCCAAAAGTACCATTGATCTAATCAGAAATAAAAATCATACTACCTTAAGCCTAAAGCCTTTCACTCGATGCAAATTGGATAAGATATCATGGTTGGATGCGAAGACATGCCCCAACATTCTAATGTTACAGAAAAGGTTGTTGCTCCTAGATACTTACTGCTCTTTGGAGAAAAAACTATAGTAATTACATTTAATGTGTGTCGTGCATACATAAGGCATGGGATTGTTTATTCTAGGTGTCATTTTTAAGCTACAGACGAGAATAGTCACTGGTGGACCATACCCGGGAACACAAACCTCCAACTATATGTTGGGTGTCAAGTTCAAATGACCTACAACCTGAAGACAAACGATGGGTTAAGTGGTGGTGAATGTAGTGCTCTTCATCATGCATCACGTGTGAATTTACATTTAAGATCAAAAATTCAAGCATCATTGGGAAAAAAACAATGTCGACTATCCACAATCATGCCCTCGGAGAAAATGGTACAACTCTATACACCTCAAGAATGGCTTCAAAACATCATTTAAGGCAAAGTGCATGACAAAATGTACATGTGGTACAAAACACTCCCATTGCTTGTGTAGAGAAGATTACACTACATGATGCACGTGGACCAAAAATGCTTGAGCAAGAAACTGTTGACTTGTATATCATTGCCTTGTGGGGGCATATGCATGATGTTGCTTTGACTCGCCTAGCTTACTCAATCCATTAGGTGAATAAAGAATTGAGAAGGTTAAAATTATAGTCCGAAGGAGATTCGTGGTTGAAACTAAATGTCGTCATAAAATCATCTTGCATTGCTCTTTTTTATGTCCTCGTTGAATGCCATTAAACCTAGAATATGAGTAAATGATATTGACGCTCTATTAAAGAGTGAATTACAATACATCAACGTCGTTATTGTTACACCAGTAAAATCTGATGTTGTTCATAGTTGAGAAGGGGGCTTCTCACTTTTCACGAGAGTGGGGTCAGTTCGATGTTTTTTAGAAGTAGAAATTATACGTTTTCATCCTAAGTGCCAAAACCCGGCAACATATGTACAAATGGAAAATGAAAGAAAAGGAAGCTCAGTCAAGCCGTTTGGATTTCTAGTGGTTCGCGTGATGCGACACCGTGTTTTGATTTGTAGGCTCAAGAATTCCCTCGTTAGTTTGAGGGTTTGAGAGGTTTTTCAAGGTTGACCAAAAGGACCTCATACTCAATCTCCAAATATTGAGGATCGTCAAGGATACATTCCACTGAGTTCCTGGAAGTGACTTGAAAGTACTGGTCAACGCGTGAGGATTTCGGGGTATTTCGGAGCATTCCCTCCGAGTGCGAAACGAGTAGCAACAACTAAGTGGCAATGTGGGTTGGGGACAACAAAACAAATTAGGCCGCTTTGGGGTTCAAGCCTTGTGTATTCAATCCATGTAACAACACCTCCTTCAGCTTGGACGTCGTGGCGCACTACTTCTATGCGACCTTGGCCAGGATTTCTAGCCGTCGATGATGAAAATGACGTTCGAGAGTTGGCTGAATGGCACGCAACTATTATGTGTTCTGTCATAGTTCTTCCACTATATCAAACACCGATCTTTGCCTCCTCGTTTTCAATGATTGAGGATTTTCTCAACTTTGTACTCATGGTCACCGTATGCGATCATGGGTGGCGGAGCTACTACCACATATCCAAGAAAATCTTGTGCTAGATCTATGTAACATTGGAGTTTGTTCATGTGCAAGACCGGTTGTATATTCATGTTGTCGGGTCGTTAGAGCTTTGTAAGGACAGGAATGCGCACCTTCAAGATGCCGAAAGACCCAAGCCACCGAGGTTTGAGCTTCAAATTGCTTGATCCACGGAGTTTAACTCTTGTAGAGTTGAGCACAACCTTGTCACCGGTCTTGAACTCTTTCAGTTATCAATGTTCATCAGCTTTCTGCTTCCTAATTACTAGCGTCTTCATAAGACTTCAGTGAGATTCCTCCCACATTGCATAAAGCTTCCTCCTCTCAGATGACAGTCGATGACGGGGACGTTGCTGTAAGTCTGCAAATCAATCAGGATCGTTGGTTCAACTCCGTGAACCACCTCAAACAGTGTTTTCCCTAATGTGATAGATGTTGCCAATTTGTATGCAAACTCGGCTACTGGTAGCTTCACTGCCTAGTAAGTGCCATAGGGTTCACAAAAGGGTTTGAAGGAGTTTTTTGTCGTGCTTAGTTGGTTTGCTCAATTTGTCCATCATTTTGCGGATGCAATGCTGTTGAAAGTTGAAGATGACTCCCATGCCACTACATTACATCACGCTACAACTCGGTGGTGAATCGCGCATCTTCATTACTCGTGATTGATTGTGGAACCCCATGAAACTGAACAATTTTGTCAGGGAACTACCGTGTTAATCCCTTAACAGTTACATCCATGGTGGTCAGAATGGAGTGCGCCATCTTTGAGAACCTATCGACGAGAAGTACAACATCAAAACCCTCTTGTTTGCCAGGTAAGCCGGTCATGAAATCCATGGAGATGTTCGTCCACGGTTTTAATTTATATTGGAAGTGGTTATAGTAGTCCGAGGGGTTTGGTACCTCAAGTCTTGTGTCCTTGACGAAGGTTGCAACTTTTGCAAAAGTTTGCAATGTGAACCCCCGTTTTGTCTCATCAATAGTGCTTCGCAAGCTGCTTCAGTGTCTTATCGGCTCAAAAGTGGCCTCATTGGTGCATGTCGTGGCACTTTTTAGAAGCATGTGTTGTAGCTCCTCAACTTTGGGGGCGACAAATCGATTCTTTTCCTTTTTGCTCTAATAAGAGCCCGTGAATCAAAACTTTGTTGTGTCATAGGCTCCGTGGTCCTAGCCACATGTGAATAACTTTGAAATGAACGGGACTACTTGAACATGTAGTGTGTTCATCCCCGTGAGATCGGCCGGCGGCTCAGTGCGCCCGCTGGATTTGACTTCCCGGACCGATACTTGATTTCTTAGTCAAAGTTGGAATCGAGGAACTCCATCCATCAAGTTTGTCTTCGGCTTAGGTTTGGCTGTGTTTTCAAGTACTTGAGGATGTGGTAATGCGTTTGAACCAGACATTTGAAAAACTCAAAACAACGATGCCATGTTTTGAAGGCACAGATAATGAAGAGCACTTTCTTATCGTTGATGCCACAATTGAGCTCTGCTATGCGAGGCTACCGCAACGTGTATGCAAAGGGTTGTTCTGTTCTTATCCACCATTGTTTGATAGGAGGACGACCCCGATTGCTCTATCAGAGGAATCCGTGGCCAAGACATAGTCCGTAGTCAGATCTCCGAGTCGAAGGGTTGGCGCCAACGTTAGAGCTTTGCGTAAAAACGTTAAAGGTTTTTCATCGCTGTCTCCCCGATTTCACTCACAATTTTTACGGGTGAGGTGGCACCGTCCTTCACAAACCTCCAATAATAGCAAAAGAATCCAAGAAAATCTTATACGTCACATACGTTTGTTAGATTCGGCCAACCCGCCGTCGTAGATGTCTTTTTAGGTGCATGGATTTCCGTCCATTGCCGATGATGTAACCGAGATGTTTGATCGATCGTTGACCAAAGTCGACTGCTTCTCGTAGAACTTCTCCCACTTGAGGGCCTTGAGAACCTCCCAAATATGTCATTGGTGATCCTCTAAGGTTCAGCTATACACGACAATGTCACTGAGGTATACCACAATGAAATTGTTGAGGTATGGGTGAACAACATTGTTCATTGCTGCGATGAATGTTGCGGGGGTGTTTGTGATTCCAAACGGCATGACCAAGAACTAAAAGTGCATGTAACACTTTTGAAAGGAAGTTTTTGCGACATCATCGTCAACGATGCGAATTTGGTGATAGCTGCTTCGAATGTCAATTTTGCAAGAAATTCCTTGCTCCACAAAGTTGGTAAAAAATCTAGTCCACTCAAGGTAGATGGTAGCGGTTCTTAATTGTGATGTCATTTAGTTCTCGTTATTCCACACATATCCGCATATGTTTTATGTTACTTACTTTCAGTTTTATGAATAGCACTTGTGCGATTGTGGAGAGACATATGATTCTAAGAACCCCCAAGTCAACATGTCATCCAGCTACCGCTTGAGCTTCGTGATTTTGTGATCACTCATCGTGTAGGACCCCATGGCGGTTGGTGTGTCATCGGGTTTGAACTCAATTCGATGGTCATTGCCGCATTTGGAAGGGAGTTTGTTTTGTAATTTTTCGATGAATACCCCCTCAAAACATTTCACAAGCGGAACAAACTCCCCTGGTTTGTACGTGAACTTTGATTTAGGTTGTTGCATGAGCAGTAGGAAGATTTGCTGCCTATTGCGTTTGTTGTGAATAACCATGTTGCTCCACTTGATGTGGATTCTGCTGTTATAGGAAATCTTGCACAAGGATCACCGTGTAGTCGCTAACTCGGTAGGATTACTATATGGTTACGTCTTGCAGATCCCTAATCTGCAGTCATAATGGTTGCTTTTGTTGGCAAATGCGAATTCTTCCATCGACGTTTTTTCCTTCAAAAGCTCCAAGTTTGTGCTTCAAACCTTTATCTTTCACCAATTGGTTGAATACAAAAGTTTGAGATGCACCTCCAGCGAGTAACACCAGCAAAGTTTTTTGACTTTTGCAATCCCTTGGTTGCATTCTCTACAGTATTGCATGCTTGTAAACCTCGCATCTCTAGTCAAACTTTTGGATTTCAGGTACCCCCATATTAGGCAACTGTAGCTTTTTGGGGAGGCGTTCGTTTGGCACAAGTTTTTTGGCGTGGACAGGATCTTTACCATGTACTCCTCCTCTCAACCATTTCCCAACTCCTCTCCTAATTTTTTTCTTTTTCTACTGCTTCCCCCCAATCTAGTTTCGCCTTGAGAAGTTCCTTGCGATGTGTCCGATCTTTCCGCAACCGTAGCAAGTCCATTCACCTCGTTTCCTCTCCATGGTGTTGACTTCCGTCAGTGTCAAGTTCTTTGAATTCTGTGACTCATGCTCGCTGCTCTATTTGTTTGATGTTTTGGGCGCCAACAATAGGATTAGTTGGACTTTGAGATTAAATCTACCAAGTCGGTGTGTTTAAGAGCTGCGATGATCTGCACCAAATTGTCGGTGATATTGCATATCACAAGAGCTCTACAAATATCATGTTGAGGTCGTTGTTGGAGTCAAAACAAAGCTCATCTTCTACGAGGCTAACCCCGATGATGATTTCTCGAAAACGTCGTGTGTAATCTACAACGCTTGACAGTTGCTTCAATCGTTATAGTCTGTACCAAACCTTTTATTTCTTGTTCAACTTGCCAAAGCAAGTAACAAGTACCTAGGTGAACTGGTGCCAGTTGGATGGGGATGACATTGATAATTTCTAAGTCGGGTGAACTCGCTCAAAAGATAGTACGACTGGTCCCAACAATGCGGAAATAGTTGGATCAACGCCTTCGACTGCCTACTTGCATGGAATGGCCATGAGATCAGCCCACCAAGTAAAATCCATGCTCTGGAAAAGCGAGGCTTTGTGGTTCATCTTCTATTCATTGGAGTGAACCTTACAAGTGGTGGATTTTACCTCCACACTCGTTAGAAAGATCCTAGTCGCCAGTCCCTTGGGATTTTCTGTATTGAACGTCTTAGGAAGCCTTGGATGAATTGAGGCCCCGTCAATGTGAGGTCAATCGACAAGTACCTCTTCTTTCCTTTTTGAGTCATAGATTTTGGTGGCGTACTATTGTATTTTTTCAATGAGCATTCGTTGAAACGTTTCCATCTGCGCTAGCAAAAAAGCCAGCTTCGCAATTCCGTCTCATGTCACTGATGGAGTTGTATTGGTCCATTGTGCAGGTGGACTTAGCATGTCAGGTATGCCAGTATCCAAAGTGGTCACGTCAGTTGAGGTGCCAGCCGTCATCTGCTCATCCCACTCAACGAGGCTAAAGGTTCTTCGCGGGGTGCCTTTGGCCATCGACGGTGTCTCCGCCAATTACCGCTACTGTTGCAGGGTGCGCTCGCTCCATGTGCCGACTTTTTCATGAGGTTTGTGAACTTCTTGTCGGTGGAGATGCACCTGAGGACACATGCAAGTACCAAGTTTATTGTAGAAAACAGTCACATCCCACACCTGGGCTGATGCGCTTTGATATCAAATGTTATGCCCATCTGGAGTGAGGTGGTTTACAGATGAGAACTAGACTTGTCACGTCTCATGAGAGTGGGGTCTGTTGGGTATATTTGAGAAGTAAAAATTATACATCGTTATCATAAGTTCTGTATCCCGGCTACACATGTACAAATGGCCAATGCGAGAATGTTAGGATTGGTCGAGCTGTTTGGGTTTTAGGCGGTTCGCATGATGTGACGCCGCGTTTTGATCCGTTGGCTTGAGAAGTTCCTCGTTGTTTTGACGGGGGGCATCGAGATTCAATTGAGGATTCAAGAGGTCGGTCAAAGTTGTCTGAAAAACTTTGTATGTATTCTCACAACATGAAGAATCATCGATGATACATTGTAGCGAGTTCCAGGAAGTCACCGAAAAGTAGTCATCAACGCATGAGGATTTCGGGGTATTCAGAATCATTCCTTTCGAGGACAGAAAAACTTAGCCATGACTAAGTCGTGATGTGGGTCGGGGCGGCAGAACACAGATCGGGACGCTTCCGGGTTTGAGCCTTGTGCATGCCATCGCTATAACAGTTATCTCATTGAAGATGGATCACAATGTACAATATCAGGTTACACAACCATGTATTCTCTATTCATCTTTGTTACAACAAGAATGTCTTGTTTGTGGTCATCTCGTTGCCACTCATAAGTGTGAAAATGTGGAGCTTGGTTGGTTGTACTCAACCTAGCTACATTATGCCCATGTAACTTTCATGCTACATTGACATCTTATTAAGGGGGAACCTAATCTGTAAGATGTGGGTATGGATCACACTTGTTTTCCTTCCAAAATAACATAACCATCTTTGAAGAAGGCGACAACAGTCTCTTACGAAGCATGGTTATCGACAAATTATTCCATTGCAAACAATCATCAAACCTGTATCATCTTGATCCCAAACAGCACCTCTTCATTGCTTTCTAGTTGGATACTCTAGGATAACAAGTACCTCAACGTGAAAAGCGCATTACTCTTTTTAGGCCCATCAAGATAACCAATCACAAGACATGTGGGTCTTGTCAAGAATATGGTGTTCATGGTGTTTTATTTCCCAAATGGGTGAACCATGACAAGAATCCATGTGTGTTAAACCTCAATCAATGTCTTTTTGACAAAAACGTTGGAACTCGTAGGATGCGAACCCAATGGGGGCTGTTTTTTTACTTCGACTTTATTGTTTTCATGTAAGTGCATACAAGGGCCTAGTCTTGGTTACATTTGATAAAATGTCCTACTTGAAAACCCTTATCATTGAATTCTCAATTCAACTAAAATGTATGAAAAACACGTCCTTTTGTGAGCAAGGTCATGTGGGGTAACGATTAACTTTACAAGTTTACATTGGGACGTCTTTGTAAAGCAGCAATATGTCGTATTCCCTCCTCACATTGTCCGTTGCACACATTCAACACTTCCACCCCATACGATGTTCCAATGTGCCTTGGATTTCATACATACAAAGGTAATAACTCACATGGAAGAAACTTGAAAAACAACCACCAGTAGATGCCATGACAACCACATCCCAAAAATCATGATACTCGTGTTTGGCAATGTAAACAAACTAAACAATATAATATAGTCAGTACAAATGCCTCCTCCTGACCTCAAGGTTCAATGTATTGTGGTTTGACTACATCACAGTCAAACACGTTATGAATTAATGGACAAAAGCTTATCCTGGTCAAAATCCACTTGTCCTCTCAAGTCATTAAAAGGTACCATGAACATACTCACTACATTCATGATGCCAAGTGTCGAGGACACAAAGCACGTCTGCCTTTCCTTCTTTGACGCCACGTGCATTACACATACCCTTAAAATGCTGGAGGAAGATGGCATAGTCTCTTGCTTGGGCATTCTTTGCTTTTTTCCTAATGGGTACGAGAATACATGAGGTTCCAGACCGCTTCTTGAAGAAGTGCAACACTATGTCTTGACAAGAGATAATGTGATATATTCCCACCAAAGTTAAGTTACAACTGTAAGAGACTACCAAGAATTGAGTTGGCAATAACAGTTGTTATGTAGTACTTGTCCTCCAACCATACGATGTGAACAACATCGTTGTCCTTCGATGCTTAGATGTGTTTTGCAACTAGCATAACCTTGATGATTGTATGAACCACGTTCTGCATCACTACTAAGTTGATGTCATACATTTGGACCATACAAAGTGCGCTTCGATAAAAGCTTGAAACCTTCCCCTCCCAATCATCTCGTGCATTCTAAGCCACAGTTTTCCCAACCCGCCATCCCCATCCAGATTATTGTCTCACCAAGTCACAGACCTATGACTGCTCGAACGCCTTTAGGACCATCTTTTCCAACTCGTCCACTGCATGGTGAGTCACAATACCACGCATGACTAGGAAAGTTGTCTTGTGGTTGAGTGCAACTACAACTACATGTGCCGATGGCAACTCATTCTTAATCTCAACCATGATTGTGGGTTTACTAGATAGCGAGGCCATCTTTCCTTCAAATCAATACTTGTTCTTTTTCTATAGACTGGAGTTTTAGTGTTGTAGCAACGATGGCGAGTGCTGACTCCTCACACTACTTATCAATGATCTTTGTGTCCCCCTTAGACCACCCTCCCAAACTATGGAGGCGTTGAGATGATAAAACACTTACTAGCCCTCAGGTGTTAAAAATGTGCGGTGGAGATGTTGCACATTGGCGCATTGTCAAGCTTGTGGTAGACGTGCTTGTGGTGTATATCATTTTTATCTTCCCCGACAATGAAGGTGTCAAGAACTCCATGTCTATTGATTCATCAATATTTTAAACCGCAGATGACGACAGTGAGGCATTATTTAAAGCAAGCATGTTACTACCACTATTTTTGGTACTTCTCATTATTGCCGCAAACTTCACTTCTTTTGGTACGTGCACACGTGCTATCGTTAATGACAAAGTCTCCTTACATGAGCCTGATTCTTAAGGGTTTCATATTCGCACTCTTGGATAGAAATTGGCTGTGGCCTTGCCCTCCCTCAACCGTAGTTGGAGGAAGCGTGTGTGATGGCGAGCTCCTCCCCTTGGTGCTTGATGGTCCAGCCACATGACTGTACTTCCATACAGTTTATGGGGGGCATAGACTATAAATTATGGAGCCACTGATGGACGAACAAGAGTTGCTACTCACATGTAGTTGGAAAAAAAATTGGGGATGTAAGCGTAGAGGGAAAATAGTACTGGCTCTTTAGACATGAAGGGGTGTAGGCATTATTGAGCGCATCCATCCAAGTCCCTCCATCACGTCCACTATGAGAGTGACATGCCTGTCTCGACGGCTGTATGAACAATGCGATTGAGGTGGCCAAGGTTACTGAGCCTACCGTGTATCATGCACAAGGCAAAGCGGACGCTCCTCAGTAGAGACCTTCTTGATACAGTAGTCTACGACGGGCAGGATCATAATGTAGACTAAAGGACCTCAGTGATTGGTTAGTGCGGTGTATTGAGTGATGTATTTTAGTTGGTCTATAATTTCAACGAACATGATTGGCCGGTGTGGTTTCTCTTGGATTCTTGCTTTGTTGCCTTCTATTTTGTTGACAGTTCGTTACTAGGTCGTTGAATAGAGATGGTCATTTGCTAAATTAAAAAACCTCCATCGGACCTCTCGCCAAAATGAAAGTGCCCCCTGCGGGCTTTGGAAAACAATCCAATAAAACCAGAGGGAACAACTCAGGTGTGAAAACATTACATCCCTACATCCTTGACTTTTCAAGAATTGAAATGAATACAAAATGAGGTGTCTCATGTCACTTGATTTACAAGGCTATCGTATTGTCCGACCCTTTTGACATGAAGACGTTGGAGCTGGTGTTTTATGTGTTAGACATTATGGTATCCCTACACCTACGTGGCCCTAGGTCCTTGTTGTCTCTTCATTAGACCTTGTCGGCCTCCTTCTCCTCTTTCATAAGATATCCCCCATTTCATGGTTCTATGTATGGCAGCCAATTACTCATCCCTCTCCCTTGATTATCATATAATTGATAGTGTTTGTAGTTGTGTTCACACTCCTTCTGTGTCCTCGCTTCCTACAACATACACAAGTAGTCAAAATTCAGGCCACATGTTATGTCCCTTGCCATACTCCAACAACACATGGGATACCTTGGTGCTCATTGGATTTGTTGAAGATACAAACTTATAACTTGTTGAGTTTTTCCTGGGTTTAATTAAGTATGTGTGCAGCCGGATTATTTGAGCAACTTGGCCATGGTCCGTTAAATTCTACGATGGGCCTGGTTTGTATGCATTGTGTTTGTTAACTCTGATGTTTTTGACCATTCACGAGTGCAACCGCATGAAACGCAGAAAAGAAAGTCGTAGGCGCAATGGTTCCAAGCCCGTGATTGAAGATGGTTGCATGGACTCAAATTTCACCATTGCTCAAGGTCTTGAGCCGACGATTCCCACAACCCTGGTGTCTTTGTAAAGACACTATGGCCGTGGACATAACAACTCCACACATTAGTCACAAACGCTATATGACAATGCTCCTTCGCTTAGAATCCATGGATCTATCCTTGAAGAAGGTTTTTGCCAACTTGAGACGACTCGATGACTACAAGAGGCAGCTATTCCAATTCCTCCTCCACACCCCATGCCAATGAAATGTCTTATTGGACATCCATGGAAGAGCGCAACGCTCACTACAGACAATACAAAGGCCCTACTCATGCACAACAACTTTGTCCGAATGTACGTGGCATCCCCGCTATCTCTACCAGCTATTCTTGCCAAGAATCACAAGGCGTCCAACTCAATGTTGACCTTATGTCCCCCCCTGAATTTCAAAAACTACACATTTGAACTGCGCATGTTAATTGGTGCTGTCCATGCACCAATTTGTGCCTTTCTCCCCATGATGCATTCTTCTTTATGACGACCAAGAAGGGCAAAGCGCACGTGGACCCTACACCCCCTTGTCTATATTACAATGTCCTCCGCCAAAACATGGCGTCCAAGGATGCCATCCATCCACCCAATTTTCTACCTCTCCACAAGGCAACACTCGGGGTCACTCCCTATTGGCCTCCCAAAGTTGCTCGTGATGTACATTGTCTACAATGTAGATGACCAGCATCATCTGTGAAGTCTGATGCATGATCTATGTCTAAGGAACAGTCGTTGGATGACATGACCGACATGGACTGCCTCGCCACACAACCTTATGAATTGATGACATCCACATCTGTTACATCGTCTGCATCTACTAAGAAATGGGGTTCATAGTGTGATTGGTTTGCTAGTGGACCTTTAAATGTTTTTTTCATTGCATATAAGTCTTATCCAGCGCCGTACACTATTGTCATGCATAGAAGGAAGATGTTTAAGACTCTTGGTATTCCATCTAAGATAGGGGTTCTTCCTAGCAAATTGACTATATGTAGTGTGGATGAAACAAAAGTTGTGAACAAAAACCACAAGGGTGTGGCTCTTGCTTCTATTGCTCGTATACTTTTTGCACCAACCTGATAGAAAAGGCGTAAACACGGGTGCAAGATGTGTGGCTCTACATCCACCCTATATTCATTCATGAGATCAAATCAACACTCTATTATGCACGGTCGTCAAGGAACTCCCTGAACGTTAGAATCATTCGTCACTAGATTTGTGGGATCATCGCTCACCATGCATTATATGATCTTAATTAGATTGGTACTTGTGCTTTTGCATGGTTGTGGGTGTGGTTTTTGGAAAGAGAGTGTTGGGCTGGACGTGGGGTGGCAAAACGACCATTGTACATGTTGCCCTTTAATTCCTCATGGCCTTTGCTATGGCTTAACGGCAGGCTGGGCATGCACCTCTCCCTTGGAGTAAGTCCCTCAAACCTTATTCGTGGTTCAAGTCCAAGCGAGACACACTAAGTGTAACGCAACGAGTAGCATGTTGGATTTAGGGACAACAGGTCCTGTGATTGAGCCTTGATGTGCGCAGGAAGGTTTTTGACCTTCCTGCACAGGGGAAGTTTCTTAAACATTTCTCCATGCACGAGGACGATGTGCCACTTTGCGATCAGTGGGTGCGCCAATTGGCAAGCTGGTGAGGTGGTGTGGAGTGGTCGTCCCAAAAGTGCCACTACCCACACCTTAGAAGCCAGGCCTAGGACTATATGTACTAGGGTCATTTCTCATTTTAGTTATACAATCTAGCCTTAGATGCTCCTCATAACGTTTTCCAACTAAGGACCAGCATAAATAAGACACTGGTTGGCCTAAGCCACATGAGCTAGTCTTTGACTAGCTCATCGCGCAAAAGTGACCAAGTGTTAAGTGGACACAGTTGCTAGCGAGTGACTACCTAGGAACTGCCAAGTGTGGAACAGTGATCCTGAAGGTGATATCTTTTACTAGCTGAAATGTTAGGAGAAAACGACAGGTGCTATTTGCCTCAAGCCGAATGACAAAGGGTCTTGGGCCCACACTGCCTAGTTGTAAGGCACGCTTCACTCAACTCTGGTACTCTCTCTCCAGGTGTGCATGTCAAATTCATCAGCTCCTCCAGCTCCATCTGCTTCATCAGCCCCAGCAGCTGAACTTGCACCTAGCACACAGGGACCAAGGATAAGCTCTGCCCTTGGAGGCACGACCATTCGGTCCCAACAAGGAAAATCTCTACCCTTGGAGGCAAGACCTTGGGTTAGCTAGTGTGACATGTCTTCTCTGTTTGCAGGTAAACATCGGCTGGAAGGGTAAGCAACGGAACTGTACCTTTCAACCGGCAGTAGACATCAGCTAACATCAGCATACATTAGGCTCAACGTAGCAGAGGCGCAGATTGTAGAAAAGGATAGCTAGAATTTCCGGCCCCTCAAGAGCACTGGGGACCGCCACAGGGCAGTCCTCAAAATCAATAGTGGCTACCACAGGCCGAACCAATGGAGCAACCGTGAGTGCTACCGCACAGCCGCAAGGTATCGGATCTTTGGGAGGAATCCCGGTCTTTGAGGAGAATGACTTTTTGCTTTGGAGTTAGCAGTCCGAACTGGAAATGAAAGTGTGTGGCTTCATCAAGATTCTCAAGGGAGAGGAGCAGGTTCTTGCGGTGGGCTCACGAGAGCACGAGGCATCAACCCAATTGCTAAGAAGAATGTTCCCATCATTTCCAGGTACACGCTGGCTTCCAAAGATTATGACAAGATCAAGCATGTGCACCAATCCACCTCCATCGTAAATAGATTATTCATCCTACAACGGCTGATCCGTATTCCGGTGAATGAGGGCAAATCACTCCCTGATTTCCTATAAGAGTTTGAAGAACTCCTTGGCAAGGCTTGCCAGGTGAACTAGGACCTTGACAAAAACATGCGAGCCATGATCCTCCTCATTGCGCTACCAGAGTTCTGGAGCTTAATGATCACCATCATGGGGGGTTGGAAAGAGGATGATTTGAAGTACATGGCAGTGTCCGAGTACGTGTAGAATGAGGCCATGCGCCGTAGCGGAAGTGAGGCTAGCTTTTCAGCCAATGCCCCATGCTACGGTGGCCGCGGGAGAAAAGGGTCAGCCTCTGGTCAGAAAGGTCGCAAGGGAAGTGGTTGTAGTGGAGGAAACAATGACGGGAAGACTCCCAAGCGATAGGGCAACTGCTGCAACCGCGGCAAACCTGGGCACTAAGCAAGAGAGTGTAGGTCGCCAAAGAAGGAAGAAGGTGGAAGCGGTGGGAAAAAACGCAGCAAAAAGGGTGGCAAAGAAGCCACCAACATGATGGCACAGAGCACGCCTCTGGCAAAAGGAGCGGCGTTGCTTGGGCCATGAGCCTTTTGGCTTGAATCCGGCACCGACCATCATTAAAGCAATGACCAGGCTAGATCTGTCTCCATCGACCCCACCGAGGGGCGGTTCAGATGTGCAAACGATAGCGTTGTGACCGCAAAGGGCATGGGTGACAAGCTAATGAGCATCAACCTTAATGGTGTGGAGAAGGATCTATGGTTACGTGATTTACATGCCCTTGTTTGTGGCAAACCTCCTGTCCGTGTCGAAAACAACGGCCAATGACATGATGGTGGTGTTCATGCAAAAGAAGGTGGTCTTCAGCAGGAATGAGGACATCAGGGTCCTTTATGCCAACAAAGATCTCGTGGCACAGGTCCCACGGGTTGACAGGCTCCACGTATTGCAGACAATGGCAACAAAGAGCTTGGAAGACAAGGGTCAAGCAGGTGCGGTGGAGGCAGTGGTCTCGGCACCAACGAAGGGGAGAACACATGCAGCAATTGAAAGATTATCCTCTGTCGCAACGGACAAAGACGCTGATGTGTGGCAGAGACGCTTTGGGCACGTTGCAAACATCATGCTCCAAGTCATCCAGCAACAAACGTTGGTCCGCTACATGGATGGTTGCAAGAAGGATGCGGTTGGGTGTAGCAGCTTGTGTGAACCTTGCCTCCAAGGCAAGACCAAGAAAATGTGCTTTTAGCACAACGGTCACCATGCACACTCAGCCCTTGACCTAATTCACACCGATGTGTATCACTCTTTCGCACGGCGTCAAATGGTGGTAGCAAGTATTTTCTGACCTTCATAGACAACCACATCCGCAAGGTGTGGATCTTCTTCTTCAAAACCAAGGGAGAGGTTAGAGAAAAGATGCAAGAGTTTGTTGCCATGGTGGAGTGACAGACTGAATAGAAATTCAAAGAAACACAAAGCAACAATGGCGGAGAGTATGAAGCATGCAAGGGCCGGTTGCCGCAACACGAGATCAACCACTGCGACTGACGTGCTACAGTGATGTGGACTGGGGAGGGCGGATTGACGACAGGAAGTCCACCTCAAGGGTTTGTTGTATTCTCAACGGTGGTGCGGTCTCGTGGAAAATTTGGAAGCAGGACTGCGTCTCGCTTTTTACTACTAAGGCACAGTACATTGCACTCTCTGAAGTGTGCAAGGAAACACGGTGGCTTTGCATTTTTCTTGATGAGATCAAGGCACCACAAGAGGAAGCAATGGGCATACGCATCGACAACCTAAGTGCCATCACAATGGTACAGGATAACATGGTCTCTCGGTGTACAAAGGACATTGAAATTCGGTACCACTATTCACGTGACCTTGTCGCCAAGGGTGTCATGGAACTGGAGCATGTTGCAACCAAGAGAATGCTTGCATACTTCTTGACAAGGCCGCTAGTCAGCAACTTGCATATTGTAGGTGCTCGAGGAGTTGGTGTGGTGGATGTAAGAGATGAGAACTAAAGACCAAGGAAGCTGACGTGCACAAACACAACAGAGAGCTTCAGGTTCATGCGGAATAAAAATACCACAACAGGTGGCCTAAGGTGCAAAGGAGAGATTGTTGTTCCTTTTCTTTCCTCTGCTATGGCTTTACGGACAGGTTGGGCATGCACTGCTCCCTTGGAGTAAGTCCCCCAAACCTTGTTCGAGGTTCAAGTCCAAGCGAGACACCAGAAGTGTACCACAAAAAATAGCATGTTGGACTTGGGGACAACAGGTCGTGCAATCAAGCCTTGATGTGTGTGGGAAGGTTTTTTACCTTCCTGCATGGGGGAAGTTTCTTAGATAATTCTCCATGCATGAGGAAGATGTGCCACTTGGCGGTCGGTGGATGCGCCAATTGGCAAGCTGGTGAGGTGGTGTGGAGTGGCCACCCCAAAAGTGCCACTACCGACACACCATAGAAGCCAGGCCTAGGACTATGTGTACTAGGCTCATTCCCCATTCTAATTACACAATCTAGCCTTAGATGCTCCTCACAGAGTTTTTCCAACTAAGGAACACTGTAAAGAAGACACTGGTTTGCCTAAGCCCCAGGAGTTAGTCTTTGACTAGCACCTTGCGTGAAATTGACCAAGTGTTAAGTGGACACAGTTGGAAGCAAGTGATTGCCTAGGAAGTGCGCGGTGTTAAACTGTGATTGTGAGGGCGATATACTCTCCTAGCTGAAATGCTAGGAGCGGACGACAGGTGCTATTGTGCCAGCCTTGTTTTCTAGTCCGTTTGCCTTAGGTTGGTTGACAATAGAGAAGCTGTTGGAGGATTACGAGAACATGATTGTGACCTATTGCCATGCACCATTTGTAATCACTCTGTAAGGCATCAAACCCTCCACAATAGCAAAGAAGGATCACGCTGGCATCGAGCTTCTCCTCTCCGTAGGTCACACACATATGCCTACAAGGTCTGGATACATCAAGATCATGGGCCTTGAGGAAAAACTTGCCTTCACCACTCTCATGACATCGTCGATGAGTGGTGAGCTCCCACCAATATAGCAGATCATTAGTAAGACAACCTCTTGCTGTCTCCCATGTGGAGTCCACGCCTGGGCCCTCCTCAACACTGGTTGGAACATGACATGCACGTCCTTCCACTAGGGAAACACTTACACGGCAAAGGATTTGACCTGAATCATCGTCCTCCCGTGTTACAAGCGGACGTGTGCAAAGGCGAGAGAGACCTACAACTTTTCCTTGACACATGGCATTCTTATGCATTCGCTTCTTCTCAATTATGGCAACAAGGCGACTTCAATCTTATGCACACCATTCACATTGGTAATGGATGCACATTAAAAGTGTAGCCTGTTGATGTGGGTATCATTTGCCCAATCAAGAACAAGTCAGAGGAACCATTCTTTATATGGGCTATAGATCGCAGTTGTGAGGGGGGACAATGCACATCACAATGAAAGGTATGAAAGAGGAGGCATGGTTTTTGGATGCATGGGACTGCATCCGTGATGTAGAGCCTATAGTAAGGAACGCATGGGATCCCTACGACTTCCCTTGTGTTTTTCATCTGACATTCACGTGTGATGCTACCCCGATGTCGGCAATGTGCAACTCCAAAATGAGCCATGTGATAAGAAGGATTCAATGGCATAGGTTTTCACACGTTACGTGCATATGTGTTTTTTGGTGCGTAAAAAGGGATATTCTGTCCACACCCTCCCTCCACACTTAACTATTTTTACATCCAGATGTGCAAACCTCAATCATGACATTTTGTGAAGCTGTAAGTTAAATTGCCTGTGGCATCTAAGTTTTTTTTCTAAAATTCTTAACATCTAAAAAAGGAAGCAGATGCACCCAACACCTAAAAATGAGAAGGCTATTAAAGATCATATGGTTTGATGAGTAGAATCGACATGCGGACCAGGTTCAACAAGTTTCAACTAGGTCAAGAACATCGACTATCGAAATCAATGAGCACCAGGGTAGGCCTCTTAACCGTTTGTGAGTTGATGCCTAAGCAGGACTTTAGGCTCATATCGTGGATCAAAACACTTATGTCATTGTCGTCATCATTGCCGATGTCAGTCTGAAATTCCCCTTCCTATCATGGTTTCCCCACCGTGTGATACCACTGTTATGATGATGACAACCTCGCATGCAAGTTGTTTTGCCTATGGTGTTTGCAAACCCCCCTCTGGTTATAAGTCTATATTCAATGACAATGGTCCCACTTTTCACCGTTTTTGTGAGGTGTTAAAGTGGGTTTTTTCTTTCTCATAGCAAATAGCATACAAAGGGAATGCACTGCCAAAACAAGCCATTTGGTCCACAAGGAAAGCCACCTATCCTTGTCCAATCCATCCTTGGATAAGCTTAAGTACCATTGCATCTACCCTCTCACACCGTTTTCCTGGGAAAAGGTGACCTCCTCTCCTAATATCCCTATCCCTTGAGTTTTTTCCCGGTACACGTTACATGAATACGCCCATTGCAGCTATTTTTTCTCTAGACTGGACGCTCACCCCTTTTTCACCACTCCTCCAAAACAATACCCCAATTTCTAGAGGAGCTTCTTTGAGTAACCCTTTCCACTGATTTATTTCTAGAGAATCCTCAACATGGCGTATGGTTGTCTAAGACGTCTTACACCGTATCCATGTGCCACGACATCACACTCTTCCTCGCTATAAAATCACTGTTCTTGCTTTCATCATGCTTTCCACTCTCTTCACCTTCATTGATATTTTGGATCCAGATGTATCAAGTGTCCTCAATAGCCCTCAAAATTCCCACGGTGTGCATTATGCACATCTTGTCTTTGGGGGGTGGTATAGAATTTTACCCAATGTTTATGCAACTAGTCCACGTACCAAAAGGTCGTACATAAAAACAACACAAGAACCCCTCTTGCACAAAAATGTTCTGATTCACAAGAGATATAGGCATACAATTGAAAGGTCATTTTTGTAACTTACACTCCGGATTTCCAGCGAGCAACAAGTAGAGAGAAAACAATCAAACTTTCCACACCCACATGACAGTATCCCAAACAATGACAAAGGGATCAAAACAACCCTCAGTCCATGATGCTTGCAATGTTTGTACAAAAGATATGCTAATCAGGTTACATGTTTTGGTATAATTTCTTTCTCAAATGTTTTTCTTTCCTTCGTGTTTGTCTTTCTTGTCCTTTCTATTGTAGCATGTGGAATGTGGATGACTCATAAGGATGAGGTGCGGAGTAGAAGAAAAGTACGCAGATTGAAACACTTGGTAACTGTGCTTTGAATTCAAGTATCCGACATAAGAAACGCTTGTCTAAAACGTGAAGGAATAAAACAAGGAGTATATTGGGACTTGGCACTTCAGTGGAGCAACGCCAGTGAGGCCATGTCATGGATGGTTGCCGTGAGATCCTCCACCAAGAGTTTGAGGGTTCTTCAGATTGTCGACGTGCATCCTTACAAAAGGATAACGTCATCAATAAGTAAACCGAATGGTATTGTAATGTCAATATGGTTTGCGAGAGTTCTCTCAAACATAATAGAAAGTGGTTGAATTTGCCAGACTCATTGCACATAAAAAAGGAATGATTGATGTAGGTGGGAAGAGTACCTGCAGCCAATCGACGTAGAAAATCCTGAAGTGTATTCGCCCATAAATGCAATGATTTATGGGCCTACTCATGGAGCTTAGGGATTCCTACACGACCAGGGTGATGCACACGATATAAACTGATCAAATGATTGACATCTCAGATGTTGTCATGTGGCTCTTAACAAATATACCGGACGTCGTGGCCATGCCACGTAGTCCCTAGTTTTTTTACTACGGCGTTGATGTTTGAGAGTTTCCATTATCACGTACTCGGTATTGTTGTCCACCCGAGTGAGAGGCAGAGGAGCGACATCTTTACTGAGGAAGCCCTTTTAGAATCCCGGTATACATTGAGCTTGTGGAAATGTAAGACTAGATGAATCACCGTGGTCAAGCAAGTTAAGTCATGTAGCAATTAAAACTTATACTCGCTTTGCCTTGAACGGTCCAAACAATTGGATTTGAGCTTCACAAATTCCGATGTGCATACATTGATGTTTTCTTGGTTGAGAAGGTCGCAATCGCAAGCGTTGAAGATGTCATTGCTGTAATGTTGGTCCATTACTCCCTTTCCTTTTCCGTGTATCTTAACAAGTTTCAAAATCGTTTCCTTTGATGATGGAGAAGTTGCAGTGGTAGATTTCAACTGCGGGACGATTGCATTTGCATTGTATTACTGCCAGTGTGGCGCAAAGGTTGTCGTATTCCACCTCTAATGGTGTTTTGCCCGTTGCAATGGAAGTCATTGGGTTCTATGGGAGTTTGAAGCTCGAAATGTTCTTCTGTAAAATCCGTTTTATGGGGCTTGAACTATATGAAAACCTTTTGAACGTCTTATTGGTTTGCTTGGCTTGCCCATTGTTTTGGGGATGAAGCGATCTTGATAGCTGGATTCAATTACTGTAGTGCATCATCAACTTGCGCCAAGAATGGCTAGCAAAGCAACCACCCCACTTCATGATAATGATACTTTGCACAAGGTGCAATCACAAAACATGATTTAGAAATGACAAAAATTGTCCCTCACTCAAGGTAGTGATTGTCGTCAAGATGAGGTACGAGGATGGTATCATATCCCTCCATAGTGGTGAACAATCCCTGCTCAAAGCCCATGATGATGTGGATACACAACTATTTTTGAACAAGAAAAGGTTGAAATACACTTGGTGACCTCATACGATAGAAACTATACAGTTGTTGTGCTTTGCACAACCTGAATTTGGAAATCGCGTCATTCTGCATATGGTTCTACCACTATAACTTTGCAAGCCACACGAGCGTCTCTTTCTTGATGAAGTGTCCACCTAGACTGGTGTTGTTGCATTCTTCCAACAGCATTCTTTGTTGCTCCTTAGTCGTTGGTATGACGACTTTGAGAGTTTATTGGTGTCACTTTTAGGAGTTTTTGAAACACAACTTGGTCTTGTCACACCCACCCAACGTCTCATACCCCTTTGCAAATGGTCCTACAATGTACGAGGCTTCATTTACAAGCTACATGCTGATTCCAGCCATCGTTTTTGGCCATCGCCTTAAATCATCAACTGGATTTTCTTTCCCAGGTCGTTTCTTGATGTTGTATTTCAAATTGGACTCAAGGAAATCCATTGAGTTTTTTTGACGGTTCATGTTTGGCTTGGTGTTTTTAGGAAGTCTTGGTGTTTTTTAGTGCGGGGTGGTATGTATGGGCTAGACATCATTCGCAATCCAGATAGCACAACCAGGCTCTAACTGTGTGCATGAATTCCAAAAAATACCCTAATGCCCATTAAGTTTGACTAACACAAATTGGACAATTAAACAATCCTTGATTTTGTTCAAATGTTTTCTGGTTCAAATTAAACCGGTGGTTGCTTAACTTCGTTGTTTATAAAGGGGGTGGTCCCTTGAATTCGGCAACGGATGCCCATCATTTTCTCGGTGATCTTGAATTCGACGACGCCCGTTTGTTGAGCGATGAGCGCGTGTTTTGTTTGTGCTGCCAGCGCTAAATGTGCGAGGCTGCTATGTGCTGATCTGGCTGCAAAGTGGCGAAGCGGCACACGGGCACTGCAGCATGCGAGCAGGGGTAGCGGGCAGGCACTACAGCGGGGCAGCGGTCCGGCACCACAGCAGGGCAGAGGGGTAACGAGAAAGCGGGAGAGCGGTAATCTCCCGCTCTTCCGATGCCCTGCTGCCCCACTGCCCCGCCTCTTTGCTTCTCGCGTTCAAACGTGAGAAAAATCTCGCATTTGAATGCTCGCGTTTGCGGAGACGAGGGAGTTTGTCGAAGAATTTTTTGGGTCACACGATAACCGTATTGCATTCACTTTTTTTGGAAGAAATATGATTTAGGGCAAATATATCCGAGCTGCCGCGTATGCGCCCCGTACCTATAACGACTGCCGTACGAAGATCTTGACGTTGAAAGGGACCTGTTTTGGAATAGCATACATGAGAAATGTCGACTTCGGAATCTGATGTCTAAATGATGCCGCGTTCTAATACTATCCATATCGACGACTGCTACCCCTGAACTTGTCTATCCTGTAGACCGTATTGTACGCGGAGAAAAATGAATAGCGACTCCTAAGAGACCATAACGTCATTGAATAGAATCGAAGATCTTTCTTTCCGACTTCTCATCCTTCCGTTGAACGCAAAAAAACATCATCGGAAACGGAAAACAAGGAGGAGGACATCGACACCGAAACAGGATCCGAGCTTCAACATCCGCCAAAAACAACGTACAAGAAATGCCGAGAACGTTAATAGGGTTGGAAACACTGCAGCCGGTAAAACGAATGTCAGTATGGGCCAAAACCGTACCAGAAAATCAAACGATTGCGACTCCAGCACAGCAGACAATCTATGGTTTGATCCAGAAATTAATAAGCAAATTGGTACCCATATCTGTGCATAAAAGTTTAATAAAACAATAATTCACCTAATAAAGAAAAGAAATATTGACAGATACAAATAAAGGTGAAGCTATAGGTATTGATATGAAAATGGATTTGCATATGGAAAAAGATAAATACATGCATATACAAAAAGATATAGCTATTGATATAGATATAAATGAGAATATAAAAACAAATATAAATACTGATATAGGAACACATATCAATATAGATATAACCATAAACATAGTGGTACATATAGATTTATACATAGATATAGAAATAGATATATAAATAGATTTAGACATAGATAAAGTATAGATATAGATATAGATATGAATATAGATATAGATACAGATATAAATAAAGATATAGAAAGATATATATATAGATATAGATATAGATATAGATATGGATATAGATATAGATATAGATATAGATATAGATATACATATAGATATAGATGTAGATATAGATCTAGATATAGATATAGATATAGATATAGATATAGATAAATATAGAAAGATAGATATAGATATAGATATAGATATAGATTTAGATTTAGATATAGATATA
>SZWC01027974.1:0-17882 GCA_023375785.1 Penium margaritaceum | reverse complement strand
AATTTCACTTCATGTGGTCAACGTTGAAAACGCATAACACGAGTCACAAATGGTCAGAGGGGAAAACAATGGATTGGGAAGCCTATGTATTGGCTAGAAAGGACAAAGAACTTCAATACGTAGTGGCACGGTGTGGCTAATATGCACACCAAACAATCAAACTAGGCATATGTCACTGATCATGACCAGAGAATTTCAATATGGGTGGTCAACGTTGACCAACCATAACACGAGTCACAAACGGTCAGGAGAGGAAACAATGCTATGAGAATATCGGTTCTCAACTACCAAGTAGAATGACCTGCGGTCAGTAGTAGCGCGGTGTGGCTACCATGCACAATGACCAACCAAAGTAGGCATATTTACTGCCTTTGACCAAAGAAATCCACTGTGTGTGGTCCACGTTGACAACTCATAATACGAGTCACAAATGGTTAGAGGGGGAAACAATGGTTTAGGAACACCGCATATCACATAGCAAGCACAAGGGGCTTCAATACATTGTGGCATGGTGTGGGGACCATGCACGATGACAAACCAAAGTAGGCATATGTCACTGACCATGACCAAATAATGTCACCAAGTGTGGTAAACTTTTACAACTCACAACATGAGTCACAAATGGTCAGGGTGGAAGGTAATGGTTTGTGAATACTAGTTATCTACAAGCAAGTACAAATACCTTCAACATGTAGTGGCAAAACTTGGCTTCAATGCACGGTGACCACTCAAAGAATGCATATGTCACTGACCATGACGAAAGAATTTCACTTCATGTGGTCAACGTTGAAAACGCATAACACAAGTCACAAATGGTGAGAGGGGAAAGCAATGGGTTGGGAACACTAGTCATCAACTAGGAAGTACAAAGACATTCAACAAGAAGTGGCACGGTATGGCTAGCGTGCACAGTGACCAACCAAAGGATGCATACGTCACTGGTTAAGACCAAATAAGTCCACTATGTGTGGTCAACATTGACAACTAATAACACGAGTCACAAATGGTCAGAGAGGAAAACAGCGGGTTCGGAACACTAGTTATCAACTTCGAAGTACAAAGACCTTCAACAAGCAGTGGCACGGTATGGCTAGCGTGCGCAGTGACCAACCAAAGGATGCATACGTCACTGACTACGTCCGAATAAGTCCACTATGTGTGGTCAACATTGACAACTCATAAGACGAGTTACAAATGGTCAGAGGGAGGTTCAATGGTGTGGGAAGCCTATGTATTCACTAGAACGGACAAAGCACTTCAATACGTAGTGGCATGGTGTGGCTAATGTGCACATCAAACAACCAAACTAGGCATATGTCATTGATCATGACCACATAACTTCAATATGGGTGGTCAACGTTGACCAACCATAACACGAGGCACAAACGGTTAGGACATGAAACAATACTATGGGAATATCGGTTCTCAACTACCCAGTACAAAGACATATATTCAGTAGTAGCACAGTGTGGCTACCATGTACAATGACCGACCAAAGTAGGCATATGTCACTGATCATGACCACAGAATTTCAATATGGGTGGTCAACGTTGACCAACCATAACACGAGGCACAAACGGTTAGGACATGAAACAATACTATGGGAATATCGGTTCTCAACTACCCAGTACAAAGACATATATTCAGTAGTAGCACAGTGTGGCTACCATGTACAATGACCGACCAAAGTAGGCATATGTCACTGATCATGACCACAGAATTTCAATATGGGTGGTCAACGTTGACCAACCATAACACGAGGCACAAACGGTTAGGACATGAAACAATACTATGGGAATATCGGTTCTCAACTACCCAGTACAAAGACATATATTCAGTAGTAGCACAGTGTGGCTACCATGTACAATGACCGACCAAAGTAGGCATATGTCACTGATCATGACCACAGAATTTCAATATGGGTGGTCAACGTTGACCAACCATAACACGAGGCACAAACGGTTAGGACATGAAACAATACTATGGGAATATCGGTTCTCAACTACCCAGTACAAAGACATATATTCAGTAGTAGCACAGTGTGGCTACCATGTACAATGACCGACCAAAGTAGGCATATGTCACTGATCATGACCACAGAATTTCAATATGGGTGGTCAACGTTGACCAACCATAACACGAGGCACAAACGGTTAGGACATGAAACAATACTATGGGAATATCGGTTCTCAACTACCCAGTACAAAGACATATATTCAGTAGTAGCACAGTGTGGCTACCATGTACAATGACCGACCAAAGTAGGCATATGTCACTGATCATGACCACAGAATTTCAATATGGGTGGTCAACGTTGACCAACCATAACACGAGGCACAAACGGTTAGGACATGAAACAATACTATGGGAATATCGGTTCTCAACTACCCAGTACAAAGACATATATTCAGTAGTAGCACAGTGTGGCTACCATGTACAATGACCGACCAAAGTAGGCATATGTCACTGATCATGACCACAGAATTTCAATATGGGTGGTCAACGTTGACCAACCATAACACGAGGCACAAACGGTTAGGACATGAAACAATACTATGGGAATATCGGTTCTCAACTACCCAGTACAAAGACATATATTCAGTAGTAGCACAGTGTGGCTACCATGTACAATGACCGACCAAAGTAGGCATATGTCACTGATCATGACCACAGAATTTCAATATGGGTGGTCAACGTTGACCAACCATAACACGAGGCACAAACGGTTAGGACATGAAACAATACTATGGGAATATCGGTTCTCAACTACCCAGTACAAAGACATATATTCAGTAGTAGCACAGTGTGGCTACCATGTACAATGACCGACCAAAGTAGGCATATGTCACTGATCATGACCACAGAATTTCAATATGGGTGGTCAACGTTGACCAACCATAACACGAGGCACAAACGGTTAGGACATGAAACAATACTATGGGAATATCGGTTCTCAACTACCCAGTACAAAGACATATATTCAGTAGTAGCACAGTGTGGCTACCATGTACAATGACCGACCAAAGTAGGCATATGTCACTGATCATGACCACAGAATTTCAATATGGGTGGTCAACGTTGACCAACCATAACACGAGGCACAAACGGTTAGGACATGAAACAATACTATGGGAATATCGGTTCTCAACTACCCAGTACAAAGACATATATTCAGTAGTAGCACAGTGTGGCTACCATGTACAATGACCGACCAAAGTAGGCATATGTCACTGATCATGACCACAGAATTTCAATATGGGTGGTCAACGTTGACCAACCATAACACGAGGCACAAACGGTTAGGACATGAAACAATACTATGGGAATATCGGTTCTCAACTACCCAGTACAAAGACATATATTCAGTAGTAGCACAGTGTGGCTACCATGTACAATGACCGACCAAAGTAGGCATATGTCACTGATCATGACCACAGAATTTCAATATGGGTGGTCAACGTTGACCAACCATAACACGAGGCACAAACGGTTAGGACATGAAACAATACTATGGGAATATCGGTTCTCAACTACCCAGTACAAAGACATATATTCAGTAGTAGCACAGTGTGGCTACCATGTACAATGACCGACCAAAGTAGGCATATGTCACTGATCATGACCACAGAATTTCAATATGGGTGGTCAACGTTGACCAACCATAACACGAGGCACAAACGGTTAGGACATGAAACAATACTATGGGAATATCGGTTCTCAACTACCCAGTACAAAGACATATATTCAGTAGTAGCACAGTGTGGCTACCATGTACAATGACCGACCAAAGTAGGCATATGTCACTGATCATGACCACAGAATTTCAATATGGGTGGTCAACGTTGACCAACCATAACACGAGGCACAAACGGTTAGGACATGAAACAATACTATGGGAATATCGGTTCTCAACTACCCAGTACAAAGACATATATTCAGTAGTAGCACAGTGTGGCTACCATGTACAATGACCGACCAAAGTAGGCATATGTCACTGATCATGACCACAGAATTTCAATATGGGTGGTCAACGTTGACCAACCATAACACGAGGCACAAACGGTTAGGACATGAAACAATACTATGGGAATATCGGTTCTCAACTACCCAGTACAAAGACATATATTCAGTAGTAGCACAGTGTGGCTACCATGTACAATGACCGACCAAAGTAGGCATATGTCACTGATCATGACCACAGAATTTCAATATGGGTGGTCAACGTTGACCAACCATAACACGAGGCACAAACGGTTAGGACATGAAACAATACTATGGGAATATCGGTTCTCAACTACCCAGTACAAAGACATATATTCAGTAGTAGCACAGTGTGGCTACCATGTACAATGACCGACCAAAGTAGGCATATGTCACTGATCATGACCACAGAATTTCAATATGGGTGGTCAACGTTGACAACTCATAATACGAGTCACACATGGTCAGAGGGGGAAACAATGGGTTGGAAAAACCAAGTATTACATAGCAAGCACAAGGGGCTTCAACACGTTGTGGCACGGTGTGGAGACCATGCACGATGACCAACCAAAGTAGGTATATGTCACTTACCATGACCAAATAATGTCACTAAGTGTGGTAAACTTTGACAACTCACAACACGAGTCACAAATGATTAGGGTGGAAGATAATGGTTTGTGAATACTAGTTATCTACTAGCAAGTACAAATACCTTCAATATGTAGTGGCACAATGTGGCTTGAATGCACAGTGACCACCCAAAGTATGCATATGTCACTGACCATGACGAAATAATTTCACTTCATGTGGTCAACGCTGAAAACGCATAACACGAGTCACAAATGGTCAAAGGGGTAAACAATGGGTTGGGAACACTAGATATCAACTAGGAAATACAAAGACCTTCAACAAGCAGTGGCACGGTATGGCTAGCGTGCATGGTGAACAACCAAAGGATGCACACGTCACGGACTACGACCGAATAAGTCCACTATGTGTGGTCAACATTGACAACTCATAACACATGTCACAAATTGTCACAGGGAGAGAAAATGGTTTGGGAAGCCTATGTATTGACAAGAAAGGACAAAGTACTTCCATACGTAGTGGCACGGTGTGGCTAATATGTACACCAAACAACCAAACTAGGCATATGTCACTGATCATGACCACAGAATTTCAATATGGGTGGTCAACGTTGACCAACCACAACACGAGTCACAAACGGTCAGGACAGGAAACAATGCTATGGGAAAATCGGATCTCAACTACCAAGTACAAGGACATCCAGTCAATAGTAGCACGGTGTGGCTACCATGCACAATGATCGACCAAAGTAGGCATATGTACTGCCTTTGAACAAAGAAATCCGCTGTGTGTGGTGAACGTTGACAACTCATAATATGAGTCAAAAATGGCCAGAGGGGGAAACAATGGTTTGGGAACACCAAGTATCACATAGCAAGCACAAGGAACTTCAATACCTTGTGGCACGGTGTGGAGACCATGCACGATGACCAACCAAAGTAGGCATATGTCACTGACCATGACCAAGTAATGTCACTAAGTGTGGTAGACTTTGACAACTCACAACACGAGTCACAAGTGGTCTGGGTGGAAGGTAATGGGTTGTGACTAATAGTTATCTACTAGCAAGTACAAATACCTTCAATATGTGATGGCACAATGTGGATTCAATGCACATGACCAAGCAAAGTATGCATATGTCACTAACCATGACGAACAAATTTCACTTCATGTGGTCAACATTGAAAACGCATAACACAAGTCACAAATGGTCAGAGGGGAAAACAATGGATTGAGAAGCCTATGTATTGGCTCGAAAGGACAAAGAACTCGAACACGTAGTGGCACGGTGTGGCTTATATGCACACAAATCAATCAAACTAGGCATATGTCGCTGATCATGACCAGAGAATTTCAATATAGGTGCACACCAAACCTTCAATATGCACACCAAACCTTCAATATGTAGTGGCACAATGTGGTTTCAATGCACGATGACCAACCAAAGTATGCATATGTCAATAACCATGACGAACAAATTTCACTTCACGTAGTCAACATTGGAAACGCATAACACGAGTCACAAATGGTCAGAGGGGAAAACAATGGATTGGGAAGCCTATGTATTGGCTAGAAAGGACAACGAACTTCAATACGTAGTGGCTTGGTGTGGCTAATATGCACATCAAACAACCAAACTAGGCATATGTCACTAATCATGACCACAGAATTTCAATATGGGTGGTCAACGTTGACCAACCATAACACGAGTCACAAACAGTCAGAAGAGGAAACAATGCTATGAGAACATCGGTTCTCAACTACCAAGTACAATGACCTTTAGTCAGTAGTAGCGCGGTGTGGCTACCATGCACAATTACCGACCAAAGTAGGCATATTTACTGCCTTTGACCAAAGAAATCCGCTGTGTGTGGTCCACGTTGACAACTCATAATACGAGTCACAAATGGTTAGAGGGGGAAACAATGGTTTGGGAACACCACGTATCACATAGCAAGCACAAGAGGCTTCAGTATGTTGTGGCACGGTGTGGGGACCATGCACGATGACCAACCAAAGTAGGAATATGTCACTGACCATGACCAAATAATGTCACTAAGTGTGGTAAACTTTGACAACTCACAACACGAGTCACAAATGTTCAGGGTGGAAGGTAATGGTTTGTGAATACTAGCTATCTACTAGCAAGTACAAATACACAGACGACCCAAAGTATGCATATGTCACTGACTATGACGAAAGAACTTCACTTAATGTGGTCAACGTTGAAAACGCATAACACGAGTTGTTATACCCTTTTCCGCCTTCGGCCGGAATCGTGTCTGACAGCATGCCAGGATCAGCTCCGTAGGCGTTCGCTCTTCCCGAGCTATCCCCGCGACTGGGTAATCTGGATCCGTTCTTTGCCAGACCGCCTAGACCTTCCAAGGCGCGCGACGGATCATTCACCAGACAAGCATTGACCGTCCTTTACACTCCACTAGCCTAAGACAATCACCACTAAGCTACTTTAGCACTTCACTCACCCCAATTAATCCTTGATGGTCCATTATTTGCCGGATAATGTGATATATACGCAGAGAACTCTTCCTAAGTGCTCAAGGGAATGGTTCGACCAACAATCCACCAGATTGTCAAGGCATTCACGCTTGTGTTTCTCATCGGGCTATGACGGCCAATCATTCACTGTACCATGTGATGTCAAAGTTAAAGGGACTTCGTCTAACTACACAAGGGAGAGAACTTGGAGAATTACGGAATGTGCATTCAACCGAGCAAAGATACAACCAAACTATGATACAATCAAACATGCAGACCTAGAGCAGAGTATTCCTAATTCCATCCAAGTCGTACACATCATCCAGCAAAATACGCAAACCGTAAACGTCCTCAGGTGACGGATGATGCGCCGGCGCTGGTCCCTATAAGATAACAGTGCGGCTCGCCTCGCGCTGCAAGCCGGACACCCGCGGGTCAGCACGACGAAGCGCCAAGGGACCGTAAGGACGTCGACCTGCACGAGGGTTAGCGCGCACCGGGCTCTCCTCCCGCAAGCGATCGCGCTCCTGCTGGTAGCCTTGGTAGGCTCGGTACGCCTCGATGCGTTCTTCGGCGACCTCGGCAGCGCGACGTCCGACGTCACACGTGACCTCCCTCCAGCTCTCCACGCGCCGGGGCTCGTTGTCACGGGGCACCCTCCGTAGCCACGGTCGCCAGAATTGCTCCACGGCTGCACCGGCAGGATGATGCGAGTATTGCATCACCCCTAGGACCGTGCGCACTCCCAGCCGATCAGGGGCGTTGCAGCAGCTGCAGATGGCATAGAAGACAACCGGCGACTCCCGCGGGGCTCTCCCCAGACGAGGAGCCTGGTACTCCAGTGGGAACTAAGGACCAGGCCATGACGGCTCCGTGACGTGCTCCTCGGGCAGTGGTCTTCCCATCAAAGGACGGCACGCACACACACACACACACACACACACACACACACACACACTAGTCTAGCATCTCTACTCTAACTTGTCGCGAGAAGGGACACGGGTCCCGCTCGGCCGTCTGGTTCAACCGAGGGGCAGCAATCTCTCGGTTCAGCCGATGGTTGTAGGACCGGCTTCCTGCCCCGGCGTCGGACGAGTGTCCAGCAACGTAACTCGCCGCTAGCGGGAGTGGTGGGATCAGGAACGTACGATGTTGATGTCTCATTCGGCTTCTTGCGATGGAGCGTCTGCAGTTCACTCTTGACAGCAGCTCTTCTCATCAGCAGCCCTCGTTCTCTCATCCCTCCTCCTTTTTACCTTCTCCTTGCGGCACCTCTTTCCGGGTCTCAGAGGAGTACTCCTCCTCTGCCCATCTTGTCCTCGCCACTGCTTCCAACTCCCGGTGGAGCCCCTCTTGTTGTATGCCTTCATTCCGCGCCTTCGGGCTCCTCCGCAGGGTTATCCTGCGCTCCCCTTCTCCGGACCCTCTTTCTTGCTGTTCCTGTAGGCGCCGCGCCGCTTCCCTCTGCTCCGCCTGCACTCTCCTTCTAGCATCATCGCTCTCCTCACATGGCAGACAGAGCGGTCCATGGAGCCCTCTTTGCGTGTTACTGTACCGACGAGCACATGCCAGGTGCACCCGCTGCCGGCAGCTAATGCAGTACCACCTGCAGACCCGCACCGAGCCCTTGCAGGTGGCGCATGGCTCACTTCGCGACCTGGTACACCTGAGACATTGGTACAGCGAGATGCCTTGATGGGGCGCGGGAAGGATATTGCGGCGGGCCACGTGAGCCAACCAGACCTGCCGAGAGGAAAGGAAGGCGGCCCGAGGCTAGCTTGATGGGAGCGAAGTCGCTTCCAAACCTCGAGGACAGGAGCGGTGTTCGAAGCGCCTTATCCAGAAGCGTTTTGATGTGCGAGCCGCAAAGTGGGGCTGGAGAGTGAGAAGAGACCCGGAAAGAGGTGCCGCAAGGAGAAGGTAAAAAGGAGGAGGGATGAGAGAACGAGGGCTGCTGATGAGAAGAGCTGCTGTCAAGAGTCAACTGCAGACGCTCCATCGCAAGAAGCAGAATGAGACATCAACATCAGTCGTTCCTGTTCCCACCACTCCCGCTATCGGCGAGTTGCGTTGCTGGACACTCGTCCGACGCCGGGGCAGGAAGCCGGTCCTCCAACCATCGGCTGAACCGAGAGATTGCTGCCCCTCGGTTGAACCAGACGGCCGAGCGGGACCCGCGTCCCTTCTTGCGACAAGTTAGAGTAGAGAAGCTAGACTAGTGTGTGTGTGTGTGTGTGTGTGCCGTCCTTGGATGGGATGACCACTGCCCAAGGAGCACGTCACGGAGCCGTCATGGCCTGGTCCTGATTGCCCCCTGGAGTACCAGGCTCCTCGTCCAGGGAAAGCCCCGCAGGAGTCGTCGGTGGTCTTCTATGCCATCTGCAGCTGCTGCAACACCCCTCATTGGCTGGGAGTGTGCACGGTCCTAGGGGTGATGCAATACTCGCATCATCCCGCCGGTGGAGCCGTGGAGCAGTTATGGCAGCCGTGGCTACGGAGGGTGCCCCGTGACGACGAGCCCCGACGCGTGGNTAGAGTAGAGAAGCTAGACTAGTGTGTGTGTGTGTGTGCCGTCCTTGGATGGGATGACCACTGCCCAAGGAGCACGTCACAGAGCCGTCATGGCCTGGTCCTGATTGCCCCCTGGAGTACCAGGCTCCTTGTCCAGGGAAAGCCCCGCAGGAGTTGTCGGTGGTCTTCTATGCCATCTGCAGCTGCTGCAACACCCCTCATTGGCTGGGAGTGTGCACGGTCCTAGGGGTGATGCAATACTCGCATCATCCCGCCGGTGGAGCCGTGGAGCAGTTATGGCAGCCGTGGCTACGGAGGGTGCCCCGTGACGACGAGCCCCGACGCGTGGGGAGCTGGAGGGAGGTCGCGCGTGACGTCGGACGTCGCACTGCCGAGGTCGCCGAAGAATGCATCGAGGCGTACTGAGCCTACGAATGCTACAAGCAGGAGCTCGATCGCTTGTGGGAGGAGAGCCCGATGCGCGCTAACCCTCGTGCGAGTCGTCGTTCGCACGGTCCCTTGGCACTTTGTCGTGCCGACCCGCGGGTGTCCGGCTCGCAGCGCGAGGCGAGCCGCACTGTTGTATTACAGGGACCAGCGCCGGCGCATCATCCGTCAAGTGAGGACGTTTACGGTTTGCGTATTTTGCTGGGTGATGTGTAGGACTTGGATGGAATTAGGAATACTCTAATGTAGGTCTGCATGTTTGATTGAATCATAGTTTGGTTGTATCTTTGCTCGGTTGAATGCACATTCCGTAATTCTCCAACTTCACTCCCTTGTGTAGTTAGACAAAGTCCCTTTAACTTTGACATCACATGGTACAGTGAATGATTGGCCGTCATAGCCCGATGAGAAACACAAGCGTGAATGCCTTGATAATCTGGTGGATTGTTGGTCGACCCATTCCCTTGAGCACTTATGAAGAGTTCTCTACGTAGAGATCACATTATCCGGCGAATAATTGATCGTCAAGGATTACTTGGGGTGAGTGAAGTGCTAAAGTAGCTCAGTGGTGATTTTCTTAGGCCAGTGGAGTGTAAAGCACGGTCAATGCTTGTCTGGTGAATGATCCGTCGCGTGCCTTCAAAGGTCTAGGCGGTTCGGCAAAGAACGGACCCGGATTACCCAGCCGCGGGGATAGCTGGGGAAGAGCGAACGCCTACGGAGCTGATCCTCGCATGCTGTCAGACCCGATTCCGGCCAAAGGCGGAAAAGGGTGTAACAGTGTTAATGGTGTGGTGAGCGTGGACTTCACTTGTCTTTTGTGACGAGTGTGACATGTACCTGCAGGTCAGTCTATAATCTGGGGCGAGGGTCTTCACGAGGAACCGTCAGATCTTCACTCGAACGGAGACCCCCGGCACCAGTTCCAGGAGATTATTCAACAAGTACCATTGGCAACGCGAGGACGAGCGCTACCACGTCTTGCACCTCCGGAGGAACAAAGATGAGGCGAGCCACCCTCGCGCGTTCCTACGAGGAGAGCCCTGAGGAACCGCCGGGGTCGGATCCTAACTTCAACTAGGATCCGGTGAGTGATCGGTCTTCGCAGCTGTACAACGAGGCGGACGAGATGGATCCCGATGAAGAAGAAGAGTTCCACCTGCGGTGGCTTGAGGAGCTCCGTGAATGGAAGGCGATCCGACAGGCGCAGTTGGCGGGCCTAACGCAGGAAGATTCAGAAGAAGTCGGCCCACATGACCCTGATGGGCACCACGAGTCTATGTAGGAGGAGGAATATGTATCGGAAGAAGAAGAGGAAGTAGAGGCGGATGATGGGCCGGTTTTGCTTCATGAAGTCACAACACCAGATGGGAAAACCGTCTACAAGGCAGTGGAAATGACGTCAACGCTGACAGCACCACGGCGCCTCGAGTTTTCTACCCCAAGAGCCCCCTCACCGGTACCCTCCACCACCCATGACAGGGATTATGATGATGTGGACCACGTCCAGGAAGATGAAGGAGAAGAAGATGAGACACCATTGGATCATCCTTCGGTGCAAGCGCTACACACCCTACATCAACCTGTCACCTTCCGACCCAGGGTGGTCCCCTCTAGCCCCACTGCCCACCGCCGACCGGCTTCGGAAAGTAGAGTGTCTCCACCTCGGGCAGAGAGGTATGTGGAGGCGACGGGAAGACGGCCCAGGGAAGCTCGCCGGGATGATCAGTCTGCTGTGACTTCGCATTGCTTGCATGCCGTGCCACAACCCCAGCGGCAGCAACACGTAAGCAGGACGCCCTTTGCGTTAACGGCATCACGTCGCCGAGAGGTTCTAGAACCAGGAGGGGTCAGTTCCTCCTCCACAATCGGACCCGCCTGGCAAACACGTACCACTGCAGATGCGCACGCCCACACGGGGGCTATGTCGACAAAGAACACTATAGAACCTGTGAAATCAAGATGCCAGGTACCTCATCACCAAACAAGCAAGGCGTCGACCACGTCTACGGAAGGAAGACTCCAGCAGCAATCTCGCATGGTGGCTGGGATGACCGGACTTGGGCAGCTATCAGTGGCTCATGGAAGTAAGAAGTATGCTATACGGGTGTAGATGAGACCCACAAGACAACACATGGGGAGTCCTGGATTGGGAGGAACCGATGCAGGACGTGTTCGATCAAGGGGTGCAGCAGTTGCTTCGTCGGCTGGTACTAGGGCACTTGGCGTGGCGCAGGCACACCGATCTCACGTGGGGGCCCCGTTTCGGGTACAGGTGCAGATGGTGACTCCGCAGGAACTGACCACAAGCTCAGCGGCAAAGGCTTCCTACACCCTCCCAAAGCTCGACGTCTTCAAAGGTGAACCAGAGGAGGACCCGGCTATGTGGCTGTCTAAGTTGGGCACATGTCTCGAGTACGGACAGCTGTCTCTTGACTACATTTTCCCAGCGGTACGTCTCGCACTACAAGGGAAGGCCTTGGAGTGGTTTACGGCAGAGTACAAGGAACGACCGTTTGCCGACTTCGACGATCTGGCAAACAGGGTGACTAAGCGCTTCGATCTCATGAGCCTGGAGGAGGCAGAGCTCCAGATTCGTACAATCCGCATGAGGTCTGGAGAAAACATCAAGTTGCACAACGACAAATTCACGAAGATTTCAGTGCGCTGCGTCGAAATTCCCTTACGCATGATCAAAGAATACTTCCGGGATTCTCTTATCATAGCGATAGCCAACGCATTAGATCTCCGCCAGTTCAACACACTGGACGCTTTAAAGGAGGAAGCGGAGCATCAGCAACGTGAGATGAAACAACGTGCGGCTCGAGAGCAATTCGCACCAAAGGAGCACGTGGCGCCCACTATTCGCATGCCAACGGGTGCTTCAGCGCCCAACCCGATGAACCCCCATAACTTCCCACGAGGAAGTTGCTATGGATGTGGAGAATTCAATCATCGGCGCCGGGGGTGCCCCAACCCTATCCCAATGCCAAGTGTGTCAGCCAAAAGAGGACAGTACCAGGGACGGGGATCAGCGGGAACTGGTGCGACCCGACAAGCTATCGGCCCCAATATCACCGCCCGACCCTCTGGTCCGGCGGACAATGGACCGGCGCAATGGAAAGCATATGCGCAGCAGAGAGAAACTGGCGAAATCCCAGCCGCCACTCAACTGTCCACTTCAGATGCGCCGGCATGAAATATGAAGCTCAGACTTCCCCGATTGGAGGAATAGACGACGGAGACCCCCCTGACGGAGGCAGAACAGCAATTGGTCACGGCAGCTCAAGCACAGGGCGTAAAGGGATGGTCGATTGCGGAGATGTATGAACACGTGCGTCAATACAAGGAGCAACTAGAACAGGCTGAAGCTCATATTCAGAAGAGTGTCGAAGCGCGTTCAACGCGCTTGCCAAGTCAGGTCGCGGCGATGCCCAGAAACCACCCGCCACTTGTGCGCGCACCGCCGCCAAGGGGTCCCACACCCCCGCGTTGCCCGACGGTGTCCTTCGAACCAACGGCACGCAGTGAACCCGTTGCAGACGTCATGACCTCCTTCCACCGTCTGTTCCAGGAGCTGTCCCTGGGAGAATCCTTACAGCAAAATCCCACTAGTCTCCCGGACTTCGTAGCAGTTCTGCAAGAGTACGTGGAGAGGCTTTGACCAGCTGGCATTCGCCTTACCTGCACACAGATCTCGCATGACCGATTAAGCAGACTGGCTATCTAAGATGAGCCCGACACTTGGCAATGTCGACCTGTGCCCCTGGCGCCACCGCGCACACAGGCTCCCCACTACGAAGTAACCAGCTGCTTTGTATGGATATGCGGCAAGAAGTTCCTGGCCAGCATTGATCTTGGTGCCACTCACACTACAGTAACTCTTCAAGTCCTGCAGGCGGTCGGCTGGAATCACAAGATTCGTCCAACCACCAAAATGTTCACAATTGCATCTGGCGGCATGGATGCAGGACATGGTATTGTACACGGTCTTCCCCTACAGGTGGACCATATGCACGAAGCCGTACGCATGCAAGTCACGTTGGCCCGCACTTATGATGTCCTGTTGGGAACAGATTACCTCATTCCCCAACAGGCCGCCCTGTTCTACGTGGAGGGCGTCATGCAGCTGACTTCATCGGGGTATACCACGTGTGTAGCACTCATCGTGGGGCCACGAACATCAATGCCCACAGAATTTGGCCACCCCTTCTCATTGGAGGAAGCCTGCGCAGAGGACCACGCCGCCAGAAACGCTATCCTGACATTCCCAAGGCACGATGTCCCGCCCACGATATCGGCACCAACTCAGGGGGAACAATAACTGGACCGCTTGCCTATGGCAGAAGAACAGTACCCCGAACGAGCACAACCTGCTCCGTCCGATGATCGACCTCAAATACCGATGGGGCCAATACCTAGACCATCGGCAACGTCCCCAGAGTGGCTCCTTCCCCCTTCAATCCCCGTACTCCCTTGCGAGTATGGTGGGTGCCATCCTCCTTTCCTCGTCCTCGGTTTCCTCAGCTCTCGGATCACTCTCCCATGCAGGGGAACTCACGACCAATAGTCCTAAGCGACCCTGTTATGGAGGTGAGACGCAAAGGGAAAATGTTGATGTGCGACAACAACACTGCCTTCTGTGAGGACAGGAGATCGGATGATTCAAATGACGAACTAATGAGTGACATCGGCTGGCTGCGCCTTGATGACGAGCCCCCACCCTGTCCATCCAGGGCCCTCGCCATCTCGTCCAGCGGCTCTCGAAACTTCAGCCTGCAGGTCTATGACTATTGGGACCCAGATCCCGACCTTGGAGCTGGCCTGGTGGGAGACGAAGAGCCACCCCCACCAACGGTGCCACACTCCCAACGATGGAACCACATGCTTCACGAGCGATTGACAGAACATCGGAAGCAAGAAGTCAGGGAGCTTCTCAAATACCATGAAGAAGTGTTCGCAGGCAAATCGGCTGAGATCGGAGCCATTGACACAGTCCATGTTATTAACACAGGAGACGCGCCGCCACATAAGCAGAAAGCTAGGTATCTACTTCAAGATCAAAAGGATGTCATCAACGAAGGTCTGCGAGAACTCAAGGAACAGGGTGTGATTGTGAAAGTGGAGAGCCCGTGGCGCTCCAATCTGGTGATCGTGGGGAAGCCAGACGGTACGAAGCGGTTATGTGTTGACTTCCGCGACCTCAACAGGGTCACGATTGAGGATGCATATCCCATGCCGCTCATCGTTGATATCCAGGAGCATCAGCGCGGGAAGAGCTGGTTTGCCAAACTCGATGTCAGGTCAGCCTTTCACACCATCCCCATGGACCGCAACTCTATGCTGAAGACAGGCTTCATCACTCCAGATGGGTTGTATGCCTTCACGTGCATGCCCTTTGGACTACGTAACGCCAGTGCTACGTTCCAGTGTGTGATGGACCAGGTGTTGCGTGACGTACCTAACGCATGCTGCTACGTGGATGACGTCATGGTCGCGGCATTCAGTTTTCAAGAACTAATGGCCTCACTTGACGCTGTCTTCTCGGCCCTACGCTTCGCAAACCTCCGTCTAAAGGCTGCCAATTGTGTTATCAGAGCAGACAGTATGGAATTCCTGGGATTCATCATCAATCAACAGGGCATATCCATGGACCCAGTCAAGATTGCAGCCGTCCGTGAATGGAAACGACCGGTTACATCATCAGAGGTCAAGATCTTCCTCGGGTTTGTCAGCTTCTACCGAAAATTTGTTCGCGACCATGCGAAGATTATTCGTCCATTGTTACACCTTACCCATCAAGGCGAGCCATTTGAATGGACTGAGGCGTGCCAGCTTGCTTGGGCCGAGATAAAGCATCGCCTCACCACGGCCCCAATGTTGTAGTTCCCAGACTTCAACCTCCCATTCGTCATCACAACAGAACTTTCACAAGAGGGCATCTGGGCCATCTTGTCTCAACAAGCAGATGATGGCAAGATGCGGGTGGTCTGCTATGGCAGCCGTACGCTCAACGATGCGGAAGCCAAGTATCCTCTGTGAATGGAGAATGTCTGGCGGTACTATGGGCCATTCAGTTCTACCGAGATTACGTCAAGAATGGGAAACACTTCACCATTCTCACGGACCATCAGGCTCTCCAGTGGTTGCTCACAACCCAGAATAATGAAGGGATCCTGGGCAAATTGGCCCTGCTTCTCCAAGGATACGACCTCACTATCAAGTACCAGCCAGCATTCGCGAATCGCAATGCAGACGCTCTTAGCCAGCTCCCACGAGAAGGGTGGAAGGATCACGGTTCCCTCGAAACACCGTCACATGGCGGTGGCCCACCTCCGCGTGAGCCCCCCTTTGATCAGGCTGTTCTGATTCATGGCCAAGCACGGGATCTCACCGCAGAGGAGTATTGCTGGGCGTACCCTCTTGATGGTTTCCTCATGAAGATGACCACGTGGGTCACCTAAATGTACGACGCAAAACCGACCTCTTCAAGGATGCGCCTGGGTGGACGCACAAGGAGTATGGCGATTGGATTTGCCAAAGGCGACGTGACTCTGCTCCTGCACCCATGGTGCACACTCCAACGGCCGCGTTGCCGCCGTCTACAGAGATGGTCCATTCGGTAGCAGCGGATGCCATCCAGCAATTCTTTGACCGAACACACCTTGGACTCCCTTGGATGGAGGTCCTTACACACATGCCAGGGCAAATTACACAACTGGAAACTTTCTTCGAAGGAATCAACGTTGCGCTGGCACCATCCGGCTGGATAGTCACTTGTTGGCTCGAGTCGCATTGTCACCGCATGATGAGGGATCATGTCGATGGGAACCGACGGACTGTTCATGAGATGCTCGAGGCGGGGGCTCTCGCATGGCGACCAACGACATTGTGCCGTCAACCGGTGCCAGAGCACACATGCACGGTCGTCTCATGCCCTGTGTGGATTGCTGGCGTGAAATTCATCGAAATCATGGATACAGGTGCCACACATACCACGGTGGCCATGCGCGTCGTCCGGCGGTTCAATTGGTCGGACCTTGTTCGCGCCGCCGATATCCGCTTTGGCACCGCTGGAGGCGAAATCACCCAGTCCGAGGGTCAAATTGATTTATTTCCCCTTCAGGTCAGAAACATCCACCAGAGTTTGCCGGTTCAGGTTTGCGAGACATATACTTACGACGTCCTCCTCGCCAACGATTGGCTCACGGCATGCGACGTGACAATTTTACTTGGGGGAAAGTGCATGACGCTGTACAATGATGACGGGGCGCCATCATACGTCCCGCTTCATTTCGACGCAACAGAAGTGCCAGCTCAGCGGAATGTGCAATTGCCGCCAAGGCAGGCTTCCTCCACCAACCATGCAGAGCATGCGGGCGATCAATCCACTGGCTCCCGGTTCGTGCGATTCGTTGCTGACGCACCAGCATCCTCTACGGACAGCAGTGACTCTCCGGAGAATCATGCACTATATCCAACAGATACGCATGCAGGTATCAAAGAGACATGCAGGCAGCGGCGGACGATGTCATCCTCCTCGTCCAACGCGTCTCCAGGCGATCGGCGAGGATTCGAGGAGACCCACCGACACATCAACGAGGTCGATAACCTAACATACCCCTTGCCCTCCGACGGTCACGACGGCACGCCCATCCCGCCCGCCTGCTCCGAACCGCCCGAGCACTGTCTCGTGGATCCCGACGGCAACCCTCAAATTCCCATTATTGCAGTTCACGCCGTTTAGAGAACCAACAATCCACGACTGACGCGGATACAGCTGCAGACGACCTGGAACATACTTCTCACATAGCTCCTGTCGACAACCACCGACGGAATACCGACAGCACACGAGA
>SZWC01027973.1:12581-29048 GCA_023375785.1 Penium margaritaceum | reverse complement strand
GTCGGAGTCAGAGTCGGAGTCAGAGTCAGAGTCGGAGTCGGAGTCGGAGTCGGAGTCAGATTTGGAGTCGGAGTCAGAGTCAGAGTCAGAGTCGGAGTCAGAGTCGATGGCGGAGGTGGAGGCGAGGTCGGAATCAGAGTCAGAGTCGGAGTCGGAGTGGGAGCCAGACTCAGAGTTTGAGTCAAAGTCGGAGTTGGAGTTGGAGCCTGAGTCAAAGTCAGAGTCCGAGTAGGAGCCAGAGTCAGAGTCCGAGTCGGAGTCGGAGTCGGAGTCGGAGTCGGAGCCGGAGTCGGAGTCGAAGCCAGAGTCAGAGTTAGAATTTCAGTCACAGTCGGAGTCAGAGTTGGAGTGGGAGTGGGAGTCAGAGTCGGAGTCGGAATTGGAGTCGGAGTCCGAATCGCAGTTGGGGGCGGATTCAGAGTTGGAGTCGGAACAAAGTTGTAGTCATAGTCAAAGTCAAGGTTGAAGTCCGAGTCAGGTCAGAGTTAGAGTCAGAGTCGGATCGGAAGTGGAGGCGGCGTTGGAGTGTCTGAGTTGGAGTTGGAATCCGATTCAGATTCGGAGTTGGAGTCGGAGTTGGAGTTGGAGTTGGAGTCAGAGTCGGAGTCGGAGTCCGAGTCATGGTCGGAGTCGGAGTCGGAGTCGGAGTCGGAGTCAGAGCCGGAGCCGCTGTTGGAGTCGTTGTCACAGTTGGAGTCCGAGTCGGTGTCAGATTCGGAGTCAGAGTCAGAGTCCGAGTCGGAGTCGAAGTTTGAGTCCTAGTCGAAGTCAGAGGCGGAGGCAGAGTCGGAGTCAGAGTCAAAGTCGGAGTCGGAGTCAGAGTCAGAGTCAGAGTCGTAGTCGTAGTCAAAGTCGGAGTCGGAGTCGGAGTCAGAATCGGAGTCAGAGTCGGGGTCGGAGTCGGAGTTGGAGTCTGAGTCAGAGTCAGGGTTGGAGTCAGAGTCGTAGTTGGAGTCGGAGTCTTAGTCGGATTCGGGGTGGAAGTTGGAGTCGGAGTCTGAGGCGGAGTCAGAGTTGGTGTCAGAGTCGGAGTCGGGGTCGGAGTCAGAGTCAGAGTCGGAGTCGGAGTCAGACATGGAGTGGGAGTCGGACTAGGAGTCGGCATAGGAGTCGGAGTCAGAGTTGGAGTCAGAGTCCGAGTCAGAATTGCAGTCTTTGGTGGAGTCGGAGCTGGAGTCGGATTTGGAGATATAGTCATAGTCGAAGTCGGAGTCAGAGTCCGTGTCGGAGTCAGAGTCGAAGTCACAGTCGGATCGGGAGTGGGAGCAGAATTGGAGTCAGAGTCCGAGTTGGACTCGGATTCAGAGTCAGAGTCGGAGCCGAAGTCGGAGTCGGAGTCGGTGTCGGAGTTGGAGTTGGAGTCGAAGCCATAGTTTGAGTCAAATTCAGAGACGGGGTCAGAGTCAGAGTCGGATTAGGAGTCATAATTGGAGCCGGAATCGGAGTCCAAGGTGGAGTCAGATGCGGAGTCGGAGTCGGAGTCAGATTCAGATTCAGAGTCAGAGTCAGGTTCAGTGACGCAGTCAGAGTAGGAGTCATTGTCGTTGTCATTGTCATTGTGAAAGTCCAAGTCAGAGTCGGAGTCAGAGTCTGAGTCGGATCTGGAGTCGGAGTCGGAGTCAGAGTCGGAGTCGGAGCCAGAGTCGAAGTCGGGGGCGGAGGCCGAGTCGGAGTTGAAGTCGAGTTGGAGTCGGAGTCAAAGTCGGAGTCGGAATCAGAATCGGAGTCGGAGCCAGAGAGATTCAGAGTCCAAGTCGGAGTCGGTGTCAGAGTCGGAGTCGGAGCTGGAGTCGGATTTTGTGTCGGAATAAGATTCGGAGTGGGAGTCAAAGTCGGAGTCAAAGTCAGAGTTGGAGTGGGAGCTGGAGTCAGAGTCAGAGTCAGAATCAGAGTCGGAGTCAGAGTTGAAGTCCGAGTTGGAGTCTGAATTTCAGTCGGAAGCGGAGTCAGAGTTGGGGTCGGAGTGGAGTTGTAGTCATAGTTGAAGTCGGGATCAGAGTCAGAGTCTGAGTCCGAGTCAGAGCCAGAGCTGGAGTCGGATTTGGATCAGGAGTAGGAGCGGAGTTGGAGTCGGAGTCAGAGTCGGAGTAGGAGTCAGATTCAGAGTCAGAGTCGGAGTCGGAGTCGGAGCCGGAGTTGGAGTCCGATTCAGAGTCTGAGTCAAAGCCGAGGTCGGAGTCAGAGCCAGAGCCAGAGCCGGAGCCGGAGCCAGAGCCGAAGTTGGAGTCGGTGTCAGGGTGAGGGTCAGAATTGGAGTTGGAGACGGAGTCAAAGTCGGAGTTTGAGTCGGAGTCAGGGTAGGAGTCGGAGTCGGAATGGGAGGCAGAGACGGACTCGGAGTCGGAGTCGGAGTCTGATTCGGAGTCAGAGTTGGACTCGGAGTCTTAGTCGGAGTCGGAGTCGAAGTCGGAGTTGGAGTCAGAGTCTGATTCAGTGCCGGAGTCGGATTCGGAGTCCTAGTTGGAGTCAGAGTCGGAGACGGAGTCGGAGTCGGAGTTGGAGCTGGAGTCGGAGTTGAAATTGGAGTCAGAGTCGGAGTAGGAATCGGAGTCGGAGTCAGAGTCAGAGTCGGAGTCAGACTTTGAGTGGGAGTCGGAGTTGGATTCGGAATTGGAGTCAGAGTCAGAATTGGAGTCGGAGTCGGAGTCGGGATCGCAGTCAGTCAGGCAGTGTTGGAGTTGGAGTTGTAGTCATAGTCAAATTCAGGGTCAAAGTCAGGGTCGGAGTCCGAGTCGGAGTCAGAGCCGGAGTCAGAGTCATATCAGCAGTGGGAGCATAACTGCAGATAGAGTCGAAGTCAGATTCGGAGTCAGAGTCAGAGTCCGAGTCAGAGTCGGAGTCGGAGTCAGAGTTGGAGTCAGAGTCAGAGTCAGGGTCGGAGTCGGAGTCAGAGTAGGAGTCAGAGTCGGAGTCGGAGTCGGAGTCAGAGGCCGAGTCAGAGACGGAGTCGGAATCGGAATCGGATTCGGAGTCAGAGTCAGAGTCGAAGGCAGAGTCGAAGTCTGAGTCGAAGTCTGAGTCGGAGTCGGAGTCCAAGTCAGAGTTGGAGTACGAGTCCGAGATGGAGTCGGAGTTGCAGTCATAGTCATAGTTATTTTCAGATTCCGAGTCAGAGTCCGAGTCGGAGTCGGAGTCGGTGTCTGAGTCGTAGTCGGAGGCAGAGTCGGAGTCGGAGTGGGAGTTGGAGTCTGAGTTGGAGTCCAAGTAGGACTGGAAGTCCTATTCGGAGTTGGATTCGGAGTCAGAGTCGGATTCATAGTTGGAGTCGTAGTCGGAGTTGGAGTCAGGGTCGGAGTCAGAATCAGAGTCGGAGTCGGAGTCGGAGTCGGAGTCGGAGTCGCAGTTGGAGTTGGAGTCGGAGTCAGAGTCGGAGTCGGAGTTATAGTCAGAGTCGGAATCCGAGTCAGAGTCGGGGTCGGAATCGGAGTCGGAGTCGGCGTCGAAGTCAGAGTCTGAGTCGGAGTCGGAGTCGGAGTCATAGTCGGAGTCCGAGTCAGGTTTAGAGTAGGAGTCTGAGTCGGAGTCGGAATTGGGGTCAGAGTCAGAGTTGGATTCAGAGTCAGAGTTGGAATCACGGTTGGAGGCGGAGTTGGAGTTGGAGTCGGAGTCGGAGTTGTAGTCGTAGTCAAAGTCAGGGTCGGATCGGAGTCGGAGTCCGAGTCGGAATCAGAGTCGGATCGGGAGTCGGAGCAGAGTTGGAGTCGGAGTCGGAGTCAGAGTTGGCGTCTCATTCGGAGTCGGAGTCGGAGTCGGATTCGGAGTCAGAGTCAGAGTTTTCATCGAAGTCGGTGTTGGAATCAGATTCAGAGTCGGGGTCGGAGTCCGAGTCGGAGTAGGAGTCAGAGTCAGAGTCGGAGGCGGAGTCGGAGACAGAGTCGGAGTCGGATTTGGAGTCAAGGCCGGAGTTGGAGTCGGAGTCGGAGGCGTATTTGTAGTCGTTGTCAAAACTGGATTCAGAGTCGGAGACGGAGTCGGAGTAGGAGTCGTAGTCGTAGTTGTTGTCAAAGTCGGAGTCGGAGTCGGAGTCCGAGTCAGAGTGGGAGTCAAAGTCTGAGTTGGAGTCCAAGTGGGACTGGGAGTTGGATTCGGAGTTGGAGTCGGAGTCAGAGTTGGAGTCGAAGTCAGAGTCCGAGTCGGAGTCAGAGTCGGAGTCCGAGTAGGAGTCGGAGTCAGTGTATGAGTGAGAATCGGAGTCGGAGTCAGAGACGGTGTAGGAGTCGGAGTCTTCGTTGGATTCGTATTCTTAGTTGCAGTTGCAGTCGCAGTCGCAGTCGCAGTCGCAGTCCGAGTCGCAGTCAGAGTCAGAGTCAGTGCCGAGTCAGAGTTGGAGTCCGTGTCGGAGCCGGATTCGGAGTCAGAGTCAGAGTCAGAGTCAGAGCCCGTGTCGGAGACGGATTCAGAGTCGGAGTCGGAGTCAGAGTCGGAGTCAGAGTCAGAGTCGGAGTCGGGGCCGAAGTTAGAGTCGGAGTCGGAATCGAAGTCAGAGTCGGAGTTGGAGCAGGAGTCGCAGTCAGAGTCGCAGTCAGAGTCGATTTTGGAGCCGGAGTCAGAGTCGGAGTTGGAGTCAGAGTCGGAGCTGGAGTTGGAGTCGGAGTCCGATTCTGAGCCCGAGACCGAGTCCGAGGCCGAGTCGGAGTCCAAGAACAAGTGTGAATCCAAGTCTGAGTCTGAGTCCGAGTCAAAGTGAGAGTCTGAGTCAGAGACGGAGTCAGAGTCTGAGTCCGAGTCTGAGTCAGTGTCAGAGCCAGAGTCAGAGTCAGAGTCAGTGTCAGAGTCAAAGTTAGAGTCAGAGTCAGAGACTGAGACAGAGGCAGAGGCAGTGTCAGAGCAAAAGTTAGAGACAGAGTCAGAGCTGGAGCTGGATTTGGAAGCGGAGTCGGAGTCAGAGTTGTAGTCGGAGTCGGAATCAAAGATGAGTATCGGAAACAGAGTCAGATTGTACGACAACAGTACCGTTGACACTAAGCATATTAGGTTGGAATGCAATTGAATTTTTTTACTTCGATTTCGTCCAAAATCGATTTCGGCTGCCCTAGTTTCGGTTTGATTTCAACCGAACGAAATTCTTATTCGTTTCGTTTTAACACACTCATGGAAATCTTTTGTTTTGTTCTGATTTTGACCTTATGTTAGATACTTGTGTTTCCCGTGCTATTCAGTATTTTTTAGGCCTGATTTGAAGCTTGTACACCTTCCAACAAATCTTGCTTATGACCTTTTTTTTCCAAATGCAATTTCCCATGTTTTTGGAAGTTGAAACAGTATGAAACGAAGCAAAACATAATCAAGCTTCGATTTGGACTGTAAGTTTGTCCAATTCCGACTTGTCATAACTCAATTTTGTTTCGTTTTGTTTCATCAAGGTCCTGGTCAAATTTCTCTTTGTTTCGACTTCGACGTCAATTCAAACGAACGAAAGGAAATGAGACAAAATCTGATTCAATTTTGACCTAACATGCTTAGTCAACACTGGCAAGTCAACACCAGGTGCGCATTTGGACGGCTCTGTATCCCCCTTTGTGTTTCACGAGGTGGAGAGACAAAGTGGAATCAGGGATGGCTGAGCACTAGACACGCCAAACGTGTGTGGGCATAGCATCATGACACAAGACAACACACACTCACCCGTCTGTTCTAAAGGGCCGTTGGAACGTAGCAAGTCACAATGCACTGCGCCTGGCTGAAAGAGTCGGTTGTCAAGACACAAATAGAGAGTGCAAGAGGGTAGGGGGAGAGGAATGGGGAGGGAGAGGGAAACAATGGCATCATAAAATGGCAATGTCTCTCAACATCCAGCAACATTTGTGCTACAACTTGTGAGCAAGTACGACGTCTTTTACCTTTCCAGTGAGGAGGAAGAATACAGTTAAACTTCATTACACGAGCTGGCAGTACAGTGCCCCCTCCGTTTTCCCACGCCAGGGTCAGATTTTTTCATCATCTCCCCTGCTAATTACCAGGTGTTTCTCCACAGAGACCAGAACATGAAACCACCCATTCGACCACAACGGAACAACACCAACCAATCTCTCTCTTACCAACGCTAGCCAGCTAGAAAAAATTCTGTCCACATCAGAATATTTGGCACATATGCCTTCCCCCCACCATCTCAAGATGTCAATGCCAATGACCTCCTGATTGCGTCTCTTTCAATGGAGGTCGTGAAGGAGGCCAAGGCAGTCCTTCACGTTGCATACAGGATGAAGGATCTTGGTCCTACAGCAGTGTTTCTACGGATGGAGATCGTACGTGATCGTCAACGTGGGACACTCGTGCTGCATCAAGCACGTTACGCCCCTGTTGTGGAGGAGCAGTTTGCTGACCTCCTTGGTGCAGATTCCACAGCCTCCACCCCTATCACATCTGACGGGGAAGATGTCCTCACGGTGGATGATCTAGTACAACTCAGGGAGATAATGGATGTGACCCTGTACTTGCACCTCATTGGCTCCCTGATGTACTTGGCCACTACCACACGACCCGACATTGCCTTCATCGTCAACCTCCTTGCACGTTCTCATAGTGTCTTAAAACAAGACTCCTTCGTACCGAGCCCCTCTCACTGTACCGATGTGGACGCGTTGACGCTGGCAACGGTTCCTAAGCACAATGGGCTGGCTTACCGGTCTTTAACACGGTCGTTACTCATGGGCTGTCAGATTTGGCGGCGGCAGCATCTGGCACAACAGAGAGTCATCTGACAGCGTGCTGCATACTCAAATGGCCTCTCCGTCCTCACAAGCATAGGATGCATGGGGGTTGCACTCCTCACCCGGCATGTAGCTTGGGTCAGAATGACGGCACTCCAACTACTAGTCACATTCCTTCTCATCCTGGTAGGCGGCAACGATTTCTTCAACCCCTGTCTCCCTCAGCTATTGTTATCAGATAGATGATTATTGGCTCCGCGGACGGTTGGGAAGCCAAGTTGGCTGTAGCCTATACAGCATCTGAGAAATGCTGCTCGCTTGGATTACACGGATCTAAGTAAAGTGAGAGGTTCTTTCATGGGGATGTTGCATGCAATTGATGTTGCCATGCTAGTATGGCTACAGCCCGGCCACGCTTAGGTGTGAGCGCAGAGAGTAGCAGGTTGCAGAGAGGTGGCAGCGACTGCTGCAATGACAGCCACTGCCATGAAGGGCATTTCAGCAATGTCCCTTCCCTTGAGACCAGTCTCCTCTCTGTCACGACCCTTGACGACCACGCCTTTGACATCTCCTCCGGTCACGGTGTCGCGAGTGTCTCACTTTTTTTCTATGGGTGGTGTGATGTTGTGTGGCCTTCACTTTGACCGTCTGCTTTGTTTACCTTCATTTCTACCCTCTCCACACCTTTCTGCCTTGGTTAATGTTGCGTGTTCCCTCATCCCAACCCATGTCGAGCTCCTACTTCGCCGCCTCTGCCATATTCACACTTCCGTTTTCGATAGCCTAGTTCACACTCAGCTTGTTGATGACTTGGATGCTTCAACATTCCCCCTTCCCTATCTTGATGTCTACTTTGACTGTGCGTAGGAAAAGATGTCTCGCTCTCCTTGCTCCACCTCAGAGTCCCACACATCCCATCCCCTTGACCTGCTTCTTGCTGATTTCACGGGGCCTTTGACTAATGAACCCCATGTGAGGGTGTTCCACTATGTTCCCTGACTTCCTGATGATTTTTCCTGCATACAATGGGTCTTCGCCCTTCATAAACAAGAGTGATGCATGTATTTTTTGTGAGTCATGGCTTCCACAGGCCGAAGTGGCCTGTGGTCATTAGCTCTACATATCTTCGTGTTATAGTGGCAGAGAGTTTATGGACATCACTGCATGTTTTATTGTATCCAATGGTGTGTGCATTGAGGTATCTATCCCTTACACACCCGGAAAAAATGGTATCTCCAAGCAATGGATATATACTCTCGCTAATAGTTTTGTGTACAACTCTCTCTGCCTCGGATCCTGAACCTCTCTTTTCTTTCGAAACCATGTCTGACATGATGTGGTCCTGGAACCATGTCCCACACAACCCTCTTCCCCGCCATGTCACTCCCTTTGAGCAGTGGTTTGTTCTTCATTCTGGCCTTCTTCTTACGCACGTCATGAGATGTGTTGCAGCTTTCTGGCTCCCGGATGACCAACGTGGCGGTGAACTCTCTCCCCATCCATGTCTGTGTTTGTTTCTTTGAGTTTCATCTCTTTACAAGGCTTGGTGCTTCAAAGGATCCAAGAAGATTTTGTGTCATGTATTCACGGGATGCCCTCTTCTTCAAGTATGTGTTCCTCTATGACTTGTCTTAACAAACTCTACCCTCTCTTACCGTGCTTCGTCGGCTTGAACGAGGTGTTCCTGTTTTAGCCGCAGAACTGAGGGGAGAAGTCCCTTGTCGGTCGACAGCTCCCTCTTGTACCGTACTAACACATGAAAAGTTAGTTTTTTATTGTCACAGCCATTATATTGAATTTGTGTCGAATTACCCGGGTGTTTTTTTTCTTTGTGTCAAATCAACCATTCACCCGAAATTGTCCTACGTGAATTAGGCCACCCAAACGTGTGTTCGAGCGCTAGCAAGAGACTCGAGCAGCACCAGGGGGTGCCCTGGCTTCACGAAGATCCTTGTGCTCGCGCCCAAAGACCGTCGGCGGAGGTCAGGGAACCTCATTCAAACAAGAACGTTTGAATGTGAGACTTCGTGCTGACTGCGGGACATGAGCTGACTCCTTCGCATTTTGTATTTGTGTCAATTAGAAACCGGATAATTTGTATTTGTGTCAAATACCCAGGGCCTGACAATATTTTACACAAAAACTAAAATTAATGTGGCTGAGCTTTTCATGTGCTAGTACGGTATGCTGTCCATGTCTCTAGCTCTCTCTGGATATTCTCCTTTCTTAGAGATGCAGATTCCTCCCTCTTCTGAGCCCTTGCTACTGTTCTCATGAGCATCTCAATCAACACATCAATCTTCAACCCCTGCGCTGCCTTTGAAGACTGCACAGATCATTTCCTCTCTACATCAGGATTCCTCTGTGTTGTCCTGTCCTATATTCCACTCCCCTGAACGACCTGTCACGGATACACCTTCACCTTCTGTGCCTCAGCCTCCTGTCCCTATTCGGCAGACTGAGACTACTGTTGACCCAAAGCCACATGTGCGTTGGAGGAGGGTTCATGTCTCCCCCCTTCTAGTCTTCCTCACAGTGGATCACTCTCTCTTATGAGTCACATCCCTCTACGGCACCCTCTATTCATCCCATGGGCTTTGACACCCTTGGTCTTGCCATTGGCGTTGTCCAGCCAAACACTGCTCTTGGCTGCTCTCTGATTGTTGTGTATTTTCAGTATGCTCTCGGTCCACCGTTTTTGGTTATATGGCTGCTTGCTTTGTTACCAGCAATCTCTCTCCACGTCCATCTAAGCCCATGACTATGCGTCAGGCTCGTAAGGCAGTCGATGTTGCTCTCTTGGAGAAATCCATGCAGGAGGAGCTTGACGCCACCAAGGATTACAATGTCTTCAGACTATTTGACTTGCCGAAAGGAAGCATTCTTAACCCACTGAGTCCTGAAGTGGAAAAAACAACCTAGTGTACATAATATACCTACATAGTGTATCGCTTTAAGGCACGGCTGATGGCCAAGGGGTTTTCTCATGTCCCTGGAGTCCATTTGAATCATAATCTTGCACCAGCTTGTCATTGCGGTACTGCTCTCAACCTCCTCAGCCCTGTGGCTCAGCATGACTAGGAGTGGTAGCGCATGGATGTGTACAATGCATTCTTACACTGTCAGCTTGATGAGGAAATCTGCATGGTCCAACCGCCCGGCTTTACCAACGGCACTGACAAGGTCTGGCGCTTGCGTAAGCCCTTGTATGGACTCAAGTAGTCTCCTCATTGCTGAACCATGGAGATGACGTCCACCTTTGAGAGGGGCGGCTATTGATGCAGTACAGTTGACCTTGCGCTCTTTCTGATTCCAACACTGAAGCCTCTTGTAGCCATCTTGGTCTATGTGGACGACTTTCTCATGAACTCACCTTGTCCATTTTTTGTTCATTTGGTCAGAGCGCTTCTCTATTCTACCTACAATATGAAGGATTTTGGTCGAACAAAGGTCTTCCTTAACATGGAACTTGAGCGCGACATCAAGCGTCGCACTTTCCACGTCTACCTAGCTCTATACATCCACAGCCTGGAGCTTTTCTGTGTGAATCCTGACTGATGTCCATACTACCTCCAACCCCATGAATTTTTCAGGCCAGCACCTGCTGAACACTCAGCCAGGACATGGCCGAGTGTTGTTGGGCCGTGGATGACTACCTCATGAAGAACCGCATGACTGTGTGTTGGTTGTGGAGTGATCCAAGGTTCACAGCCCATTGTTCCCAGTTTTAAGGACAAGGATTGTCCCTGGATTGTGCGCGTCCATGTGTGTACCCAAAGTGGGATGGTGAAAGTGTCTGGGTGGAACGACGGCCATCACTGTGTCCCTGGTGCTGGAAGTGGCCATGGAGATCCGACAAGGACTGTGAAGTGGGTGTCCTGGCACATCACTGCCACCTTGCACAAAAAACCCTATGCGGATGTAACTAGTCGTGAGGCGGTGGTTACGAAGGCGACCGGCAAGGACGTGGACCGGGGCACCTTGTATCACACAAAGTGGCACAAGAGAAGCTGCTCGGGTCTTGGACCATGTCATGGTCGCTGTTCCCGACGTATACGCAAGAAATATGCACTGTGCATTTTTCCCTACTCTTTTCCTTTCTTTTGTTATCAAAAGGCCTCCTGTTGTTTTCGGCTTCCTGTGGCTCATGAGACTGGATCGCAACGTGCACGCTATCGCTAAGGCAATAGAGGGCAATGTTTTCCACCGGGCGTTTGTGTCCCTTAGTGTGACCATGCTCGGTTTGTAGCACTCCGTCGCATCATGATGATGGACGGAACTTTCCTGAAGAACGGGCACAAACGGACGTTGCTGTTGATGCAATTCTTTGACGCCAACGATCACGTTGTGCCTTGGGCACTGGTGCCCACAGAAAAACGAGGACCACTGGACTTGGTTTTGCTTCCACCTCGTCATTGCCTATCCTACCGTAGCAGACCAGGGTACTGTACTCAATAGCGATAGGGAGAAAGGCCACATGAAGGCATTGCAAAACAAGCTGCCGGGTACCACATACACTTGTTGTTCGTGGAACCTTCGGCAGAACATCCGGTAACAGTATGGCAAGCGCATAGCCATTTGGTGCTGGAATGTGGCCCACGTGAAGTTCCAATAGTGCGAGGAAATTATGAGGTGGCTGTACCTGCACAGTGTAGTGTACTTTTTTTGCATCGATAGAATGGGAGGCATCCCGCTAGAGCGGTGGACGCGGGTGTACTGTCCCATTAGACGTGGTGGATACACAACATCAAACGCTTCTGAGTCTCTCAATGCTTGCATCATAGAGGTGTAGAAGTTGTACCTCTTCTACTACTTTGTCTCAATCTTTGTGTGGGTACAGCGCATGATGGCTGAACGCAGGAAAGAGGCAAGAGCGTGCAAAGGTGACCTGGCTCTAATCGAAAGGCCTGGCTGCTCAACGCATCCATGTTGTGCAACGGGTACGACGTCACGGAGGAGAGGCCCCACATGGCCACGGTCTGCGGGGCATCCAACCATGTTCGGCGCGTGGACATTACCCAATGGTACTATACATGCGGGGCATGGAAAGAGTTTGGACAGCCTTGCGTGCACTCGTGCACAATGCTACTCAGTGGGGGGCAGCCGCCAGAGCCACTGTGTGACGTTGGCCTATTTAAGATGGCGTTCCGGTACGTGTACAACAACCCAATTCCGTGTGTGCAATCAGTCACACTGACTCTGTTGGAGGGGGTCACCTGGACGCAGCCGGGTCCACGACGTGGGCGTGAAAGGCCACAGAGCAAGCAGTTGGACCATAACAAACGTTGAACGGTGTGGCCTGAGGGGCCACACCATGTACAAGTGCACCAACCCAGTGGTAGTAGCACCAGTAGCGGTAGCAACAGAAGCTGCGTTGCTGAACCGATTGGAGAGAGCGGAAGCAACAGTGCACGCGGAGGCATATGCCGGGCGCTGGCCCACAAGTGGCACCCAGGAAAAGCCAGAGGCAGTAGAGGCTACAGCAGTAGTTACATCAGTAGCAGCAGTAGTACCCACAAGCATTACAAGCAAAGCAGACATGCCTAATGCTGGTATGCAGCAGGAGACAATCAACGTCTCCGACGACAACGACCACAAGTACGACCCAGAACAATTTCCAGTATATGACAGTGGAGAGGAGGACATTTACGGCCCAGAATGATTCATCCTGAATGAGGACTCTGAGCCAGAGGACCCTGAACCCTACCGCTGGATCAGTGAAGAGGACGACATGAGGCGCAGACGAGAGTCCCTCAACTACACCCACCAACGGCGGGCCACGGAGGGCATGCCACAAGCGGCTGGGATGATGTCCTAGAGGACTACTACAATGAGGAGGAGAGCGAGGAAGTCTGAATGGTATTTTTTGTGGGTCTTACTCCATGTTATACACTCCAATCTTCTGTAATGCATTGTCTAAGCGTCCTCCATGTCATCTGCCCATGGTGTGCAGGACAAGGGAATCGGAATTCACAACGCCTTGTATCATTTGGACCCTGGGACCATGTCAAGGAAGAAGACACCAAGTAGAGAGGGCGGGCCAGATAACGAGTGGCAGATTTCATTAGGAACCTTGGTGAAGGGAGTCAATTAGGCAATCTAGGTGTTTCTTGTGGTGTTTCTCATGTTCTCGTGATGTGAATGAAGATTTGGATATTGAATCTTGATTTCCCCTGGAAAAAAAAAACATGTTGTATACCCATCTCGCAAAACAAAGTGCAATTACTGGACATTCTGCTCATTTTATTTAACCAACATCAACACTGCACCAAGCCAATGTTTGCCATGGACTGCCCATCAAACACTGAGCTCTCTTTTGTAACTGGTTTCATGTTTGGCGTCAGTTCAATGTACTTGGTTTCAAAGACATTGGCCGGCAAAAATCCAACACACTACATTAAGATGTACATGTGCCCGTGCCACAAAGGCAAGGTGATGGGAGAAACCATTGAAGAAGATGTAGATTCAGCGTGGGAAGTCATTGATCCCATTAGTGAGATATTCTACAATGCAGTTGACGACGTCATGGACGACGCATGCTTTGCACGTGCTTATGGCATTCCTATGCCAAGATGTCATGTAGGCCAACTGTGCCCTGCCTGCGAGGTGATGGTGTGGATCTTTTCACTGCCACCCTCCTTTCAAAGCTACTTAGTGAGTAGGTTACCGGGGTAGTGCATACCGGTGAAGGTTCTACGTACATAGAAAACTATCTATCAAGACATACTCATGCTTCTCCATGTTTTTGTTACCTTGTTTACTATAGTTGTATTATGTACTTGGTGTTGTCTATGGTATGGTGTGAAATAGTGGGCTCCATATGAATCAAAATCATGTCTAAATAACACGGTATCCATTGGGTACCAAATACGATGGTAGAATTATTTCTGTAACTCCTTCACGCATGTGTTACAATGTATGTGGTTTTCGAGCATGATGTTGTCACGGTGCGTTGTTCTGATTGGACGATGAATGAAACATGACACGGTTGAATAGGAAGAATACAGTGTACAATGGGTAATCCATGATGTAAAATCAAAAACATTTAATAGAGAAACCATGGGGTTATGTATTCTGTTTTAAATGATGTCTACGGTATTGTCTTAAACACTGTGCTCCACATGAATGAATATCAAGACCGATAAACATTGTACCCATAGGGTATGAGGAGCTACAATACACTTGTTCATTTAACTCCTTCACGCATGTGGTCAAATGTATGTGGTGGTTATTCCACCCTAGTATTGTCACGAGTGGTTGTTCTACCTGCATGGTGACTGAAACATGACACGGCTGATTAACAAGTATAGCGTGCAAAGTGGGTACTCCATGAATAAAAATCGACAAACGTGAACAAAAACACCATGGGTTTACATACACGATATGGTGATGAGATGCATTTGCACCCACGGGTGCCATTCACTCTAGGCGTACAGAGGACGACTAGTTGGAGCCCGCATCTCCATCATCCAACACATGGCGTGCGGACTGGGTGGTGCACAATCATACATGGCGTCCCACTTAGCCTTCACTTGGCACGAGGCAGCTTCAGCCTCGTTGCATGTTACTTCAGACGAAGAGGGTATGTCCTCACCTCATGGACCGCGTTGAGTGTGTGGGATGTCCCTCCAACCATCCATCAGAGGTACTGGGTGGTTTACATACATCGGGTCCGTTACTTGTGGATAGGGCTCGCCCTATACTGTTGATTACTCCAACAATCGCGAACTCAAAGTTGAAAGGTGAGAACCGGGTGGTTTTTAATGTTCAACTGCCGTCGCTTCACACATGCAACAAAGGAAAGCCGCACAATATTATGACCGAGGCAGTGGCCGCCGAACCGCGCCATGGAGCGATCGTCAACCGTGTCGCTAATAACAAATTACGTTGCTCAGCCACGTTGTCAACGTCGATTGTAATCCAAGTAATTGAACAGACAGATGCATTTTTTTTGGCGAGTATGACAAAATATCGCGTACACATCGCGAGGGTCAGCAGTAGGGTCAAGTTCATATAATGGCACATATTCGCCAGCATTTGGTGTCGGTATGCGATGATTAAAATATCATGACATGCTATGCCGTGTGAAATTTTTCAAACTCGGATATGCCGTCTTTACTATGGGGGACACTGGATACGCCATTTTAAAATGAAAGTGGTCTGGGTATTCAATACCTTTTTCAGCACATGCGGACACAACATTTGGACATGGTGGACTTTATAGTGTGTCTGTGGTTGTGTATATGTGTGCCATTTATTCGTAAATGTGTGTGTCACTATTTGCATGCATGTTCACACGCGTGTAGGGTAACAGTGCCACGCCGACTGGTCGAAGGAGCTACATGGCTCGATCGGGATCACCTGGGATTGTGGGCGGTGACACAGGATGGCTTGAGGATCTGAGACCCTCAAGCACTGCGGTTGTGGCTTAGTCGGCCAAGGATTCCGTCGAATCTGCTACAACGCATGTGTGCACATGTATGAAATGTTTCATATTTCACTCATCCTGATTTGTTACACGCTTTCCTTGTGGAATCGTTGCGTCACACATATCCCATGGCAGAAAGAGTATGGGATAGAATGGATCAATACCATATTTGAATTAGTTGATTTTGGATCAAAATTTGAGTCTCCAACATTATTCTAGATCGAATAGTGAGCAACACATTTTTGTGTACTTTTTGTAGCGCGAGGGTTTTGCTACACAAAATTCAGCCATTAAGGGTTTTTTGTGACTAGAAGACTTGGAGTCCGAGTAGGAATCTTTGTGAAAGGCAAATTTGCGAGCTAATTTGGATTGGAGCAAAGTTTCTCAATCCCAGGTCAAAATCATCATTTTATGTGATCACATTAGCTCTCCAACATGACACTCACAGACATGTCATAGAGAGCTGGCCCATGTGTGGTACATATCACATGGAAAATATGCTTCAAACACAGGGTAAACGTGCTTGTTCGGAAACTCTACTTTGGATTCCTTCACAAAGTTGGCTTGAAATAAGAAAGTGTTAAGAAAATTGGGACTGGTGGAATCCAGTAGGTCACGATACAACCAAAGATGGTTCTCACCGTTTACCTCATGTTTTGGTGCAAATTGCCACACGATCCGTATGAGAGGGATTGAGTGTGTATGGCTTGGATGATGTAAATGGAATAGCCTAGGCAGCAAGTTGGGGCAGCAGCGTTGTTGATGCAGCGTGTGGGCTTCCACGCTCGTTGCTTAAGTCAGCTGCCCCCTCAGTCTGCTGCTCTAGAGTCTAAGTCTGGAAGCTCTGGGTTTGTTACTCAAAAATGCGCGCGCCAGTGTTAGCGCCAGAAAGCAGCTGAAAACTGTAAGTGGCTGATTAGGAATGAAGAATAAACAACAATGGGAGACCCCTCCAAGTTCTAGCCCCCCCCCCAGCTCTGTAGAGCTTGTTACTCAGTTCAACAGCCAATCAGAAAATAGCTCAGTTCAGGCTGGCAGGTTTTCTCGGTGAGGCCTGCCAGGCAGCCGACAGCCCAAAACCCGGGCGTCGTCCGTTTTGCCTGAAAATTGGACCATACCATAATACCGCCGCTGCGAACGCAGCCGTGCGGTCAGAACCTGCTAGAAAAATAGTAACGAGGAGTTATGGCAGCCTAAACCCAGATAGTGTCCACAACGGTTTATGCTACCAAACAGGGCCACGCAACATGCAACTGGGACCCCAGGCAGTGCATGACGATGCAGACGCGATGGGACGCGCTGGACGCATGCAAGCAGCAACTGCGGTGTCAATGACCACCGGCAGCACGACCGCCGAGGAGGCCTGCCGATGGAGCTGAGCGCGTCGCC
>SZWC01027973.1:1476-11696 GCA_023375785.1 Penium margaritaceum | reverse complement strand
ACGTAGACCAGAACCGCGGCGAAGGTCTGACCTCGCGGGCTGATAAACAGTGCGGGGTCAGCGGTGCTGCGCTGGAGGCCGCCACGGAGAAGCGTGCTGCTGATCTCCTGGTTCCAGCACCGAGGTGACTGCTTCAGGCCGTAGAGGGCCTTCCGCAGCCGCCAGACTCTCCCAGTGCCATCGTCAAAGCCTGGGGGCTGCGTCATGTAGAGCTCCTCACCCTCGAGTGATCCATGGAGGAATGCGTTACTCACGTCCATCTGATGCAGCTCCCACCCATGCTGGGCAACCAAGCTGAAGAGCGCCCGACTAGTGGAGAACCGACCGACTGGGGCGAAGATCTGGTCGTAATCGATTCCAGGGACCTGTGCGAACCCCTTTGCTGTAAGGCGCGCCTTGTACTTGTCCAAGGACCCATCAGGCTTCCACTTGCGCCGAAAGACCCACTTGGCACCGATGGCCTTCCGACCTGGAGGAAGGTCGACGAGGTCAAACACGTGGTGTTGTCGGATGGCAGCGAGCTCCTCGGCGCAGGCAACATCCCAATGTGCAGCCTCAGGAGAGGCTCGAGCCTCATGTAGGGTGGAAGGGTCCTCTCGGCGCACTGTGGACCGGGCTGAGAGGGCGTGTGCATCACAAGCCCCAGGTGGGATGCGGGCGAGTGCAGCCACAACAGCATGCCGATGCTCGTGCTGAAGCATGGCGTAGCCCAGTGCAGAACCTGGATGAAGGTCTGCGATGATGGCGGACGTGGATAGGCCGAGAGCCTTTGTGCCAGGGTCCCCACTCGCGACTGTGGGAGTGGAAGAGACACGTGGAGCTACAGGGGGTCGAGGTGCTGCGGGACGCGGAGCGACGGTCTGGCCTCTCACTGTCGGACGAGGTCGGAGGCTGCCGCCTGGGCCACGTGTGTAGCGCGGTCGGGCAGAAGACGATCCTGAGTCCGACGTGTCAACGGAGGCGGACAGGGCAACTGGTCCGGAGGAGCCAGTGGAAGTGGCTGGCGCTGCTGGTCCGGGGGAGTCAATCGGCCCAGAGGAGCCAGTAGACGCGACAGGCGCTAATGGCTCGGAGGGGCCAGTGGACGTGACAGGGACTGTCGGTCCGGAGGGACGAGGGGACACGACTGAGGCTGCTGGTCCGGAGGGGCCAGCGGACACGACAGGAGCTACAGGCCCAGGAGGGCCAGTAGATGCGACAGGCGTTGTTGGCCCGGAGGGGCTAGCGGACGTGGCAGGGGCTGCCGGCTCGGAAGGGCCAGCTGACACGACAGGTGCTGCTGGCCCGGAGGGGACAGCGGACGCGACAGGTGCTGCTGGCCCGGAGGGAACAGCGGACGCGACAAGTGTTGCTGGCCCGGATGGGACAGCGGGCGCTACACGTGCTGCTGGCCCTGAAGGGCTAGTGGACGCGACTGGGACCGTTGGCCCGGGGGGGCCAGTGGACGCGACAGGGGCTACCGGCTCAGAGGGACGGGGTGATGTGTCACCCGGAAGCGACAGGACGGAGGACGGACTCACCACTCCCCCACGCGACGGGAGGGACACGGACGAGCCGGACCGGATGAGGTCGCGGGGAAACAGGTCCTCAAAGAAGAGGGCATCGCGGGACTCGACGATGCAATGTCGGGATGGGTCCCAGAAGCGCCAGGCTTTGGACTTACGAGACACCCCGAGGAAGGTACAGGGGCGTCCGCGAGGGGCGAGCTTGCCGCCCTGCTGCGGGACGGGCAGCCATACAACGGCGACGCAGTCCCAGACGCGAGCGGGGCGGAGGTCAGCACGCCGACCGCACCAGTGCTGGTAGGGCGTGGACTGGCGGGGAAGGGGACCGTGGGGAACCCGGTTCCAGACCCAGGTCATGTAGGCCATGGCTTCAAAATAGAAGCCGTCAGAGAGACCAGACTCAACGCGCATGGTGCGAACGGCGTCGGCCATGGTACGGTTCCACCGTTCGGAGACGCCGTTCTGGGCGGGTGTGTAGGGCGCAGACGTCTCATGGTGGATACCGCGGGAGGCGAGAAAGGTCGTGGCCTCACCCAAGTACTCGCCACCGCGATCGGAGCGAAAGCGGCGGAGGGGGCGGCCACACTCGCGCTCCGCGAGGACAAGCCAGTCCTGAATGGTTCGGGCAACATCGCTTTTCTGCCGGAGGTAGAAGACCCAGCGGTAGCGAGAGTAGTCGTCCGTAAGAGTGAGGACATAGCGGCCATGCTCACCGACAGATGCAGTGGGGAGAGGGCCCATGACATCCGAATGGACAAGGTCAAGAGGGGCGGACGCGCGGGAGGAAGACAAGGGGTAGGTGGACCGATGCATCTTCCCCTGAGCGCAGTCAATGCACTCAGTGGGGCACGGGAGAGGAAAAGTCTCCGGGTCAAGGCCNACTCGCCACCGCGATCGGAGCGAAAGCGGCGGAGGGGGCGCCCACACTCGCGCTCCGCGAGGACAAGCCAGTCCTGAATGGTACGGGCGACATCGCTCTTCTGCCTGAGGCAGAAGACCCAGCGGTAGCGAGAGTAGTCGTCCGTAAGAGTGAGGACGTATCGGCCGCGCTCACCGACAGACTCAGTGGGGAGAGGGCCTATGACATCCGAATGGACAAGGTCAAGAGGGGCGGACGCGCGGGAGGAAGACAAGGGGTAGGTGGACCGATGCATCTTCCCCTGAGCGCAGTCAATGCACTCAGTGGGGCACGGGAGAGGAAAAGTCTCCGGGTCAAGGCCTTTGGCCGGCTAGGTGCGAAGCATGCTCTCTACGGCGGCCGAGTGGACGTGGCAAAGGCGGCGGTGCAAGAGGCGAGTGTGCTGTGGAGACAGTGTGCTGGTGACAAACACATGACCTGTGGCTGCCAACGGGGAGGAGACAGGAGGGGAAGAGGACAGGCAGGGAACGTGCCACAAGTTGCCACGAGCGGTGGCGTGCAGGATGACAAGACCAGACGGACGCAACGACACAGTGCCGACACCACTCGAGTGCACAACATCCATACTCATGCGGTCAAGGGCAGTCACGGACAGGAGGCTGAGCTCAAGACCAGGGACAAAGAGAACATCGGTCAGGAAGACGTCACCGGCTGGACCACGGAAGCGAAAGACGCCAACACCACGGACAGGTAACACCTGTCCGGAGCCTGTCCGGACACCAGAGACATCGCCGACAGGACCAAGCATACTGAAGGCCTCGCGAGAGGCCGTCATGTGATGCGTGGCCCCGGAGTCGATGATCCAGGTCTCAGCATGATCCTGGACAGGGGTCGCCAGATCACTCACGGTCACGTGGCAGCAAGCGAGGGACGCGGACGCGGTAGAAGGGGGCGCGAAGCGAGACTGCCAATCATCAAGCCATGCGATGTCGTCAAGAAGTGGGGTGGAGGAGACCACGGGAGACGACGAGATAGACGAAGAAAGAGGACACGACCGCAGCTCAGTCTCAGTCATGCAAGGAGGATCCGGGGGGCAGGATGTGACGCAACTCGCACTTCCCTGGGGAGGAGGGCGAGGTAGGCCAAGCTGGAGCGCGATGAACTGCTCCAGCTGGTGCTCACGGGAGGACGGCCCAGGAGTGTAGACGGAGTGAGGAGTGGCGGCGCCGGAACCCGGGTAATGGGAGGACGGAGCCGGCGAAGGAAGCGGAGGCGCCGACGGCTGAGGGTAGTACTGCTGCGGGTAGTGCTGCTGCGACGCGGCTGTCGGCGGGACAGCCAGAGCTGCCGAAGTGGCAAAGCTGCTGGACGAAGTCGGAGTGTCGGGACCAGCAGCAGCAATGGCGGCAGAGGCGAGGCGGCGCTCCCGCTAACGGCGCATAGTGGCGATGACGCGCGCCTCATCCGTCGGGAGAGGGCACGTGTACCACCCGTGCCCGGGCTGACCACAGTTGTGGCAGACGGAGCCACTACCGCTGGACCCGGTCGACGACTGCTGCTACTGCTGCTGCGGCGGACCCTTGCCTTTCTTGTTGCGGTTCTTCTTCTTCTTCCCCGAAGACGACGAGGTAGCTGTGGCAGGGGAGGAGACAGTCACGGAGGCAATGGCAGGGGAGGCGACGGCAGGGGAAGCAAGTGCCTCCGTGCGATGGAGCTGAGACTCCTGGTGAGCTTCCTCAATGCGGAGGAAGAGCTCGTATGCCCAGGGCATGAGAGTGCCCTGGGCCGCCATGGTGGAGAGGACGTCCTGGGGATAATGGACGAAGACGTCCGCGTACGTACTGGTGGCGCCGCGCTTGATGGTGAGGAGCGCGGACAGAGGGGGCGGAGCAGACTTGCCGAGACGACGAAGGACGTCCTCTGCCCGCTGCCAGTAGGCAGTGACCGTCTCGGTCTCCCCCATGTGCAGGGAGTTGAACTCCCGAAGCAGACGGCTGATCTCAGCGTCGCTGGAAAGGCGATGGGGCCTGGTGAGGACGTGCCATGCAGCTGCAGGGTCTGGGATGTCGCCAGCGGTGAAGTCGCCGAGGAAGGGCTCCAGGGCAAGGCGGGAGGCGGGGGGGGGCGACTGGGACAAGGGCGCGGACGGCGCGACCAGCGTCATACAGCTGATCGGCCTGGATGGAGTCGTAAGGCAGGGTGTAGTAGGCCCACAGACCTTCACCCTGCGCCCAGATCCGGAAGCTGAGCTCCCAGCTCCGGAACTGCTCGCCGCTCTGAAGCGGCGGCGGAGGTGTCTCAAAGTCCTTTTGCCTGCGGCCAGCACCCAAAGTGGGGCCAAGGACGGAGGTCACTGTCTGCCGTTGGTGCAAAGTCTGCTGCTGTGCCAGGTAGTACGTGGCAGCGGACACAGCGGGGCTAGCATGCCCGGGGGGGATGAAGGACAGCGGTGCATTGGTGGCGTTGTGCGAAGCGACCGGCTGTAGCGCTGCAAGCTGCTGCGTCAAGGCGGCAAGCTGCTGCTGAAGAGCAGCGAGAGGGTCAGGGTGGCCGCCAACGTTGCCAGTGGGCTGCCGCTGCTGCTGCTGCTGCTGCTGCAAAGGCGGCGGCTGCTGCTGCTGCTGCAGCGGCGTTGTCTGCTGCTGCAGCGGCGGTGTCTGCTGCTGTAGCGGCAGTGTCTGCTGCTGCTGCTGCAAGGGCGGCGGCTGTTGCTGCTGCCGGGGCGGCGGTTGCTGCTGCTGCAGGGGCGGCGGCTGCTGCTGCTGCAGGGGCGGTGGTTGCTGCTGCTGTAGCGGCGGTGGCTGCTCCTGCTGCTGTTGCAGGGGCGGCGACTGCTGCTGCTGCAGTGGCGGTGGCTGCTGCTGCTGCTGTTGCAGCGGCAGTGGCAGTTGCTGCTACTGCTGCAGCGGCGGCGGCTACTGCTGTTCCTGTTGCGGCGGCGGCGGCGGCTGCTATTGCTGCAGCGGCGGTGGCTGCTGCTGCTGCAGCGGCGGCGGCTGCTGCTACTGAAGCGGCGGCGGGTGCTGCTGCTGTTGCTACAGCAGTCGCTACAAGAAGGGAGGGGTAGCGGTCCCCCCACCAGAGGAGGACCCCTCATTGGGACTCCCTTCCATGACTAAGTGTCCCTTGTTTGCTCTTCTTTCCCCCTTTTTTGTTGTTTTTTTTTATGACGTCAGTAGTGACGTCAGAAGAGGGGTGCTGACGTCAGCAGCGGCGGACGTTGGGGCCGCTGCTGTTGTTGTTGCTCCTGATGCCGCTGCAGCCGCTGCCGCTTCTGCTGCTGCTGTTGTTGCTACTGCGGTTGCTGCTGCTGCTGTAGCTGCTGTTGTTGTTGCTGCTGTCGCTGCTGCTGCTACCGCTGCTGCTGCTGCTGCTGCTTGCTTGCTGCTGCTACTGCTGTTGCTGCTACTGCTGTTGCTGTTGCTGCTGCTGCTGCTGCTTGCTTGCTGCTGCTGCTGCTGCCGCTGCTACTGCTGCTGCTGCTTGCTTGCTGCTGCTGCTGCTGCTGCTGTGGCTGCTGCAGTTGCAGCCGCAGCTGCTATCGCTGCGAGCTGCTGCGGCTGCCGCGACTGCTGCAGCTCGCCGCTGCGGCTGTGCGCTGCTGCAGCCGCGCGCTGCTGCTGCCGCCCGCTGCTGCGGCTGCTGCGTGCTACAGCAGCCGCTCGCTGCTACGGCGGGTTGCTGTAGCGAGCTGCAAGGGTGGGGGATTTTTTCTGTTGCCTTTTTTTTTCCTTTTCTCTTTTTCAGCGGGCAGCAGCCCGCTGTCTGCAGCGAGCAGCGGGCTGCTACTCGCCTGGCACCAACGAGCTGCTGCTCGCTGGCAGCAGCGGGCTGCTGCTCGCTGCTCGCTCGCTGCAAGCAGCGAGCAGCAGCAGCCACGGCTGGCAGCTGCTGCCGCTGGCTGCTGCTGCGGCTCGCTGCAGCAGCTGCTGCAGCTCGCTGCTGCTGCTGCACGCTGCTGCAGCTGCTACGTGCTGTGGCTGCTGCCTTTTGCCGCTGCCGCTGCTGCCTGCTGCCGCTGCCGTTGTCGCTGCTGCCTGCTACCGCTGCGGGCTGCTGCTGCGAGCTGCTGCTGCGCGCAGCTGGTGCTGCTGCACGCTGCTGCTGCTGCTACGCGCTGCTGCTGCCGCTGCCGCAAGCTGCTGCTGCTGCTACCGCGAGCTGCTGCTGCTGCTGCGTGCTGCTGCGAGCTGCTGCTGCCGCCTGCTGCTGCTGGCGGTGCCAGTCACTGCATCTGGGTGACGTCGCCGCTTGCGTCGTCGCCCGCAGACGTCAAACGCCGCCTGTCGCTCACCTCCTCGCGTCACGCATGGGGGTCAGTGCTGCCGAAAAAAAAATTCGGCAGCATTTCCCCTGGCCTAGTGGCCGTGGGAAAAAGTCTGACGCCACCACCAGGCGGTTCAATGCTGCCGGAAAAAATCCGGCAGCATTTCCCCTGCACTGGCGCGTATGGGGGTTCGCCGGCGTTGTCTGGCACCTGTTCGTCAGTCTTCTGCTGCTGCTGCTACGCTCTGGCTCTGATACCAAAATGGAATAGCCTAGGCAGCAGGTTGGGGCAGCAGCGTTGTTGATGCAGCGTGCGGGCTTCCACGCTCGTTGCTTAAGTCAGCTGCCCCCTCAGTCTGCTGCTCTAGAGTCTGGAAGCTCTGGGTTTGTTACTCAGAAATGCGCGCGCCAGTGTTAGCGCCAGAAAGTAGCTAAAAATTGTAAGTGACTGATTAGGAATGAAGAATAAACAACAATGGGAGACCCCTCCAAGTTCTAGGCCCCCCCCCCCAGCTCTGTAGAGCTTGTTACTCAGTTCAACAGCCAATCAGAAAATAGCTCAGTTCAGGCTGGCAGGTTTTCTCGGTGAGGCCTGCCAGGCAACCGACAGCCCAAAACCCGGGCGTCGTCCGTTTTGCCTGAAAACTGGACCATACCATAATACCGCCGCTGCGAACGCAGCCGTGCGGTCAAAATCTGCTAGGAAAATAGTAAAGAGGGGTTATGGCAGCCTAAACCCAGATAGTGCCCACAACGGTTTATGCTACCAAACAGGGCCACGCAACATGCAACTGGGATCCCAGGCAGTGCATGACGATGGAGACGCGATGGGACGCGCTGGACGCATGCAAGCAGCAACTGCGGTGTCAATGACCGCCGGCAGCACGACCGCCAAGGAGGCCTGCCGATGGAGCTGAGCGCGTCGCCGGAGAGAGGAGGCTCCAGCGAACTGCGAGAAGACCTCAGCGTGCGTCGGCTCCACCGGACGACACTCCATCAGCGTCGAGTCTCGCCGTCAGTCATCTGCACGCCGATGTACACAAGCCGGGAGGACACAACGAAGCACAATGAGAGATGTGCAAAAACCAACAGATGTAAAATCTCAAGGCCTTTCCACACAGCTTCTTGGTCATCATTGGACAAGGAAATCAGTTATGTAACTAAACGGTGTGACATGCTCCACGACGAAAACCAAATTAGATTTGTACTCAGATTCCACGGTTTCGAGGTAGAAGAACACACCCTACGATTGGCCGATCTAGGTAGAACCACATGATTGGAGTTTTTAGCTTCTTGTACCTATAAAATTGCAAAATCCAATTAGGAACCCACATGAAAACGTGGATCCATGCGCTAATCGTCAATTTTGAGCAAAGTTTCAGAATTTGAGGACCAAAATCATCATTTCTATACGATCGCACTAGCTCTTGGGCAACATTATTTTAGACATGTCATGTATTGTAGGCACATGTGGCACATATCACGTTGGAGGTAGGCTTTACAGTGATGGTGAACTAGTCACCGAGGAAAGCCTACCTTGGAATCCTTAGTAAAAGTTGGAGTGAGACCATGAAAGATTCAAAAGTTTTTATGGGTTTGATGGAATCCAGCGGTTCTCACAAATTATGGTGATTTTGAAACATGAAACGTCAAGTTTTATCTTCGAGGGTGAACCAAACATTATCATTATTACGGATAAACTGGCTAGATCATGCTTTTGTTGGCTCTGTCCTTATGCGAGGTGATGGGTCGCTGGAAGCTGACTAGGTTTCGAGCTTGTATGCTTCTTGACCTATCGGAAGCTCAAACTTGATTAAGTTCTTTGAACTTATGAGCTGATCTGAACGTCTACACAATGATTTTGACCACCAAGCGATTCTGGCCGTTCACTTTTTGTGAAATTCGTAACTCTTGGGTCTTGGTTTCTTTGCGGCGCTCGAACTGATGCTTTGACATTAAAGGTTATGTTTTATTCTTCATTCTCAATGGACATCTTCAAAAGTTCGCATGCATTGAAGATAATTCATATGTTTCTAGTTTCATAAAAACATTGCACCTCGAAAGCTTGTCATTTGGACGACGTACGAGGTGAGACATTTTCCTCAGGTAGGAGCTCCGCATTAACACAATTTGCCAGCAGATCAATCCGATGGTCATCGCGAACAGGCACATTTTTTAAAGGTAGCTTTTAGAAAAGGCGCACGCAACACCCTGATGTCTACATCATCACTCCATGTGGTGGCGATTGGTCAGGTCACCGCCTCGAATAAGTTTTCCCTATTATTACTTAGCTCATATTTTGATGCAATATGCCGTACTGAGGCCTTTACGCCTAGCTTCCTAGGGCAAAATTAGACAAGGGATCTTGGCCTTGAATCAATGCATTGACTTTGATTTTGATTCTAGGGTTTGGGGGTGGGACGCTGAGCTACGAAGTTGTTCGCGAAAATTCGCAGCCCTTGTTGAATCCGCCAAAGGTAATGGTGAAAAGAATACACAGTCAAATGCCACCCGCAGATTCCTATTGATTTGGAGGCAATTTTTTACTATGTGGCATAGTTCCCACATGTGCAACGTCCCAACCATGGAAACAACTAGAATAGAACCAAAATTTCTGTGATGAAGATGTCCATGGAAAATGTGTTTGAAAATGTTTTACGAAGTTTAAAGCAAGATCTACGGCCGAACATATGTTTGTTTCTTGCCGCCAACATGCTAAACCTTGATTGCAACGCTCCAAATTCTTAGAGCAATGCTTGCTGTGCAATACGGTCTAAGACACTGCTTGGTAGATGGCCGAAAATTCATGAATGTTGTCCATTAAAGTCGGAGAGCGAGAAGCGCAAGTCGGAAGGAGTTATAGTTGATCTCTTGTTGGTTCGAACCTTTTCCCTCCTAATCGAAGAATCATTGAAAATTTATTTTTCTTGAGAGAAAATTATGAAACCTTAGAATCAAAATGAATATTAGTGCGTCGGTAGAGGGCACTGTTTAGTCACTGAACTGCATTAGCACATGCTCCAAGGCAGAATCCTGATCTAATTCCTTTTTGGATTGCAAATTTCGGAGGTACAAGAACAGGCCCTTATATCGGAGGAGCCCCCTGGGCTTCGCCTCCGCCAGCGCCTAGCGCCGTTGACTTGTTCAGTGCGCACATAGGCGAAACTTCCCGGGCCTTACTTCCGCGACACAGCCAAGCGAACACAATCCGGCCTGTGTGCAAAATGTTGAAGTAGGCCAAGTAAAGTGGGGCAGGACACCCCACCAAAGCGGGGAAGCAAAAACAACAGAAACCACAAAAGCGGCAAACAGGCTCGGAGCTACAACCAAAACAAAAAGTGGAGGAGGAGTGGCCAAAGGCTATGTCCTGTCGACTTGCGGGTCCGGCGAGGCGCTGCGTTCCCCGACTTGCGCGACCGCCTTTCCCAGCCTAAGGGGAGCTCCCTCGCATGGTTCTCCAAATCAATCAGGCAGGCAAACTCTCAGCAACCCACAACCACACGGTTGGATGCATACGCTTCGTCGCGGCTGTGCTGGGCTGCAAACTTACCGCACCGGGAGTCCTCGCCTCTCCCCCCTTCCCCCCCCCC
>SZWC01027972.1:20834-23334 GCA_023375785.1 Penium margaritaceum | reverse complement strand
GCAAGCTGGAAAGCGGGGAGTCGACGGTGGACACTCGCCTGGCAACACGTCGAGAAACGGAAACTGGAGGGGGCGGGCGACAGACATGCGTGTGCAAGCGCGATGCTGGGAAATGCACACGCGCCGTGCTGGTGGCTTCAGGGACGAGCGCTTGCCTGAGCCACTCCGAACAAGGCTGGCGGACTGCCGCTGGTCTCGTCGGACGCACACAGTTAGAACGCCACTGCGACCGAAATCCGTAGCGTTGGTGCCCCTACGAAATCCATGGCCGCGTCAGCATTGAGAGGTTGGGCTGCTTGAGGCGCTTGCAACGGATGGCGGAATTGGTGACGCCAGCTGCTGCCGCACGGCACACGAGATGCACGCCGAGAGACGTTGGACGAAGGGCTACGCTGTCGCACTTCTTTCCCTCCATGCGACCGAATGCATATGCACAGGAGAGCACGATCGTCCGACGAAGGTATCCACCGCAGTGAAAATCCTGCTGTCCATCCGTCCGTGCGGTGAGCCCCATGCGACGCCATGTATACGGACCACCATTTCGTCGGGAAACGGACGATATGGCGTATGGAACTAGCCGCATGGCGCATGGCTTCCAACAAGTTCGCAAATTCGCTCCCTGCACATCCGCAAAGGTAGGCCACGATGCCAAAGGGGACGCACAAGCTCGCCAAGGAAGTACCTCCAGAAGCTTCGTGTGTCGCGCTACGCAGCTCACGCTGCGCCATGAGCGCCGCGTCTAACGGGCCACAGCCCACAAGCCGCCGTCCTGTGTACAGCAAGGCCTCAAGAAGCCAGAGTTGAAACAAGACTGAGGAAGGCAATTTTTTCTCCCCAAGTCGTTACCAACTAGGGTCCGGGCTTGCCTCCTAAAACAAACACACCAAGTGCTGAATCTGCAATGGAAAGAAGTTAAACGACAGAACCAGGGTGAAGATGCAATAAAATCTACCGTGATTAAATGAATAAATTTTAAACATGATATAAACTATTTGAAATCATGATTTTTGTAAAGAGCCTTGATAAGAACATGGTGGTAAAGATAAGCCACACATTTTGTAGAACTGAATCTTTCTGGATATTAAGGAATCCAAAAACAAGGAGGGACCATCTCTCATACCATGCGAAATGGAATATCGTTTTTCAAAGGACATCCCCAGCCACATTTGAGACAACCAGTTTAGAGGTCCAAACAGCAGCTCAAGCCTCATTGTTGAGTGACCTACAAAGAAAAAGAAATTAATTCAGAAACATTTTGAGATAAAGGGCCGATTTTTCTTCTTAGCATAATCAGGGTACTCGCTTGACACAATTCAACGCAATAGTATCCGCATATCAACTATTATGCAACACAACATGATTTCGGTATGACGATCATTCGGCTCACAATCCAAGGTCAATAATTGATGCTTCACCTGCATCCAGGAAAATGGAAGCGAACCTTCGGTAACTTCTTCACCATGGCTGCTTCCTCTAATCAAAGTGGGCACTTGTGCACTTTTGGGATTCCGTAGTAACCATACACATCAAAATTTAGAAAAAAGATGGAAATGAAACATTGGCATATTTTCACGTCTTTAAATAAGGCTCTGTGTGTGTGTGTGTATGTGTGTGTGTGTGTGTGTGTGTGTGTGTGTGTGTGTGTGTGTGTGTGTGTGTGTGTGTGTGTGTGTGTGTGTGTGTGTGTGTGTGTGTGTGTGAAAGAGAGAGAGAGAGAGAGAGAGAGAGAGAGAGAGAGAGAGAGAGAGAGAGAGAGAGAGAGAGAGAGAGAGAGAGAGAGAGAGAGAGAGAGAGAGAGAGAGAGAGAGAGAGAGAGAGAGAGAGAGAGAGAGAGAGAGAGAGAGAGAGAGAGAGAGAGAGAGAGAGAGAGAGAGAGAGAGAGAGAGAGAGAGAGAGAGAGAGAGAGAGAGAGAGAGAGAGAGAGAGAGAGAGAGAGAGAGAGAGAGAGAGAGAGAGAGAGAGAGAGAGAGAGAGAGAGAGAGAGAGAGAGAGAGAGAGAGAGAGAGAGAGAGAGAGAGAGAGAGAGAGAGAGAGAGAGAGAGAGAGAGAGAGAGAGAGAGAGAGAGAGAGAGAGAGAGAGAGAGAGAGAGAGAGAGAGAGAGAGAGAGAGAGAGAGAGAGAGAGAGAGAGAGAGAGAGAGAGAGAGAGAGAGAGAGAGAGAGAGAGAGAGAGAGAGAGAGAGAGAGAGAGAGAGAGAGAGAGAGAGAGAGAGAGAGAGAGAGAGAGAGAGAGAGAGAGAGAGAGAGAGAGAGAGAGAGAGAGAGAGAGAGAGAGAGAGAGAGAGAGAGAGAGAGAGAGAGAGAGAGAGAGAGAGAGAGAGAGAGAGAGAGAGAGAGAGAGAGAGAGAGAGAGAGAGAGAGAGAGAGAGAGAGAGAGAGAGAGAGAGAGAGAGAGAGAGAGAGAGAGAGAGAGAGAGAGAGAGAGAGAGAGAGAGAGAGAGAGAGAGAGAGAGAGAGAGAGAGAGAGAGAGAGAGAGAGAGAGAGAGAGAGAGAGAGAGAG
>SZWC01027972.1:13334-18334 GCA_023375785.1 Penium margaritaceum | reverse complement strand
GTGTGTGTGTGTGTGTGTGTGCGCGTGTGTGTGTGTGTGTGTGTGTGTGTGTGCGCGTGTGTGTGTGTGTGTGTGTGTGTGTGTGCGCGTGTGTGTGTGTGTGTGTGTGTGTGTGTGCGCGTGTGTGTGTGTGTGTGTGTGTGTGTGTGCGCGTGTGTGTGTGTGTGTGTGTGTGTGTGTGCGCGTGTGTGTGTGTGTGTGTGTGTGTGTGTGCGCGTGTGTGTGTGTGTGTGTGTGTGTGTGTGCGCGTGTGTGTGTGTGTGTGTGTGTGTGTGTGCGCGTGTGTGTGTGTGTGTGTGTGTGTGTGTGCGCGTGTGTGTGTGTGTGTGTGTGTGTGTGTGCGCGTGTGTGTGTGTGTGTGTGTGTGTGTGTGCGCGTGTGTGTGTGTGTGTGTGTGTGTGTGTGCGCGTGTGTGTGTGTGTGTGTGTGTGTGTGTGCGCGTGTGTGTGTGTGTGTGTGTGTGTGTGTGTGTGTGTGGGTGTGTGAGCACGCACGCAAGCGTGCGTGAGTGTGTGCGTGCGTTCTTGTGTGCATGAGTGCGTGTGTGTTGCCTGCATAAGTCCATGCCTGCGTACGTCCGTGCATGCGTGCGTGTATTCATGTGTGCATGCATACGTGTGTGCGTTTAGATGTGCGTGCATGCGTGCCTGCATGCGTGCATGTCTGCATGCGTGTGTGCGTGCGTGCGTGCGTGCGTGCGTGCATGCGTGCATGTGTATGTGCGTGCAAGTGTACGTGCGTGCAGGTGTGCGTGCGTGTGTGTGTGCATGCATGCTTACGTGCATGCATGCATGCGTACATGCATGCATGCGTGCATGCGGGTATGGGTGCATGCCTGCGTGCATGCGTGTGTGTGTGTGTGTGTGTGTGTGTGTGTGTGTGTGTGTGTGTGTGTGTGGGTGTATGTTTGTGTGTGTGTGTGTGTGTATGTGTGTGTATTGTTTTATGTGTATGTGTGTGTTTGTGTGTATGTGTGCATGTGTTCGTGTATTTTTTTTGTCTATGTGTGTGTGGATCTATGTGTGTATGTGTGTGTGCATGAGTTTGAGAGTATGTGAGTGTGTGAGTGTGATTGTGCGAGTGTATGAGCATGCGATTGTGTGTGTGTGCTATGGTATGAGTGTGCAGGTGTGGAAGTGTGTGAGTGTGTGAGTGTGTGATTACATGCATATGAGTGTGTGAGTATGAGTGTGTGAGTGTGTGAGAGTTTAAGTATGTGTCGGTGTGAGTATGTGAGTCTGTAAGACAGAGAGAGAGAGAGAGAGAGAGAGAGAGAGAGAGAGAGAGAGAGAGAGAGAGAGAGAGAGAGAGAGAGAGAGAGAGAGTGTGTGTGTGTGTGTGTGTGTCTGTGTGTGTGTGTGTGTGTGTCTGTGTGTGTGTGTGTGTGTGTCTGTGTGTGTGTGTGTGTGTGTCTGTGTGTGTGTGTGTGTGTGTCTGTGTGTGTGTGTGTGTGTGTCTGTGTGTGTGTGTGTGTGTGTCTGTGTGTGTGTGTGTGTGTGTCTGTGTGTGTGTGTGTGTGTGTCTGTGTGTGTGTGTGTGTGTGTCTGTGTGTGTGTGTGTGTGTGTCTGTGTGTGTGTGTGTGTGTGTCTGTGTGTGTGTGTGTGTGTGTCTGTGTGTGTGTGTGTGTGTGTCTGTGTGTGTGTGTGTGTGTGTCTGTGTGTGTGTGTGTGTGTGTCTGTGTGTGTGTGTGTGTGTGTCTGTGTGTGTGTGTGTGTGTGTCTGTGTGTGTGTGTGTGTGTGTCTGTGTGTGTGTGTGTGTGTGTCTGTGTGTGTGTGTGTGTGTGTCTGTGTGTGTGTGTGTGTGTATTAGTGTGTGTGTGTGTGTGTTTGTGTATGTGTGTGTGCGCGTGTGTGTGTGTGTGTGTGTGTGTGTGTGTGTGTGTGTGTGTGTGTGTGTGTGTGTGTGTGTGTGTGTGTGTGTGTGTGTGTGTGTGTGTGTGTGTGTGTGTGTGTGTGTGTGTGTTTGTGTGTTTGATGTCATACGTGTGTATGTTTAAGCGTGCATGCTTGTATGAGGGAGGGGAGGACAGTGAAGATGGGTAGCAAGGAAGAATAATGAAGAGAGGATGGAGGGGAGAAACAAACCAGCTGATAGGTCGAGTTCTGGTTAATCATACCATTTGAATACACTATTATGCCTGTGCACAGTACATCCTATTTAAGTATACTTCCCAGAAGCTAACATCGAGATGTTCACTTTCTTGTAACACAAGGTTTCTAGTGGAAGTCGCCTCGGAAATTTCTGAATCAGAATGTTCTGTCCATGTTTTGTGAATTGGATTTGTGTGGTTAAAAAGGAATGTTCATGTCTTGTTATTCTTTGTACGAAGTCTACTTATGTTCCTTGAATTATGCATCGGCTGTTTTGTTCGTCGTATTCCTGCTACATAAAGCGTGTGTTACTAGATGCATCGTTTCCTTGGATAAACTTGCGTTTGACAACTTTGGGCGATATCCAGATTGGGTTATGGTAGCCATTTGCTCGAAGGCGCCCCCCTTCCCCCCTCCCCGTCCACAAGACCCCCTAGTGTACTGGGGAAGTGTATTTGGGGTGTGTATTGGGAAAACAAAGTTTTTCTGACTTGTGTAACGGCAGTTCCGCACCTCCCTCTGAATAAACTTGTATAAAAAAGAAGTCTTTTCCAACTATACTCTACAATACACCACTCCAATGCCCTTTCAAATGCTGGGGGAGGGATCTGGATACAAGGACTCCCCCTCCCCCGATGTGGACGAGTGTAAAGTGGGAGTGTAGCTGGGTGTGTATTTGGTAGACAGGGAAAACACATAATTGTGTGCATCTATGTTGAGTACTTGTAAGCTGTTGATTTCAAGCATTCGATATCTCTTGCTTTGTCTATGTATCCAACAATAAGGCTGACCACAAACAATTCACTGTACTTCGACCCCGCCACAATGGGACCCCAAGTGGATCCGCACCTTCCCCTCTCCCAAAAATCTCATTATGTACTGGGGAAGATTGGGGAGTGCATTGGGTGGAGAAGGCTTTTTTGTGCAACATGAGGGTCTGCACCTCCTTCCGAATACACTAGTTTAAAAGAGAAGGCTCCTCCAGTTACACTCTTAGATACACCATCCTAATACACTTCTAAATGCTGGGGAGAGGGGATCTGGATACAAGGCCTCCCTTCCTCCCCCCAAAGTGGACGAGTGTATTGCGGGGGTGTAGGTAGGAGGATATCACGTAGAAAAAAAACAGACTTGTGTACATCTACGTCAAGTACTCGCCAGTCGTGAATATCAAAAATCCGATGTCTCTTGCTTTGTTTGCGTAACCATCTGTAAGGTTGTATACAAAACATTTCAATGTGCTTCGACCTTGCCACAACAGGATCCCAAGTGGACCTTGTTGAAGATTTGCCCCTCTGCATGCCCAAGTGGAGCGCCGGGAGGCGCCGACGAGCCGCCGACGAGCCGCTAGAGAGAGGAAAATCCTCGTCGACGAATCTGGCGACTCAAGGATTGCTCGGATCCTAAAACAGAGGATAGACCCTGAAATTTGATGAGTCGCTGAATCCGGTGGAAGTTGTTTCACCGGAATCGGACTAGTAACGAGGGAGATGTGGGCTTCCAAAGTTGGGGTGTGCGCGGCGGTTCTAGGAGCCGCCCGCTGTTTGACTTCCGGTGAATGATTGACCGGAACGAGTAACAAAATGCCATCTGGGATTTTGCTCCAGAAGATGTGCCGAGGCGTCCGGTGGATGATCCGCCGGATTTCAGGAGTGCAGTTTGTTACTGAGGGACTTAGCCAAAATCCTGGCTCGGAGTCCGGAACTCAGTACTACAGTTTGTTACTTGGGGACTTCGTCAAAACTCCGACTGCAGGTCCGCGAACAAGTTTCGATCCACATCCATCTCCATCACCAAACTCGATGATCAACTCATCAAAACAGACCCCAAAGGCTCAAGGGGCGCCGCCACCACACGTAGGGACATCTGCGCCTCCGGAATGGCGTTTTGATGGGTCCTTGATGTGTGAAGGCGCCTCGGCGGGCGACGTGGTGCGCGCCGCCGAGTGAGCGGCTGATTTGGGGTGCTGCTCTTCGACTGACGTAGCGGGAGCTACGGTTATCCAAATCGTGCATGGTTTGGTGCGTTGGAAAGCTCATGACTAGCCGGACAAATGATCAGATCATGTCTATGTTAAAAAAAATGCAAAATCGTGTTATTCCCTTTGTAAAAGTGACTGTCTCACAAATGCCTTCAACTCCTATAAACATAGCGTGAGGCGACCATAAAGCTCACGCTTATACTCAGAACCTGCACAAAACATAGCCGTGAGCACAGAAGACCCGTCGGGCCACGTTGGAACTGCCTCCACCTGGGGGTCGTTTTATGACAGACCTCCCCCTTCCTCCCCACATGCAGCCCCTAGTGTATTGGGGAAGTGTATTGGGGAGTGTAATGGGAGAACGAAGTTTTTTTGGACTGGTGTAACGGCAGGTCCGCACATCCCTCCGAATACACTAGTTGAAAAGTGAAGTCTCTCTCAGTTGCACTCTCCAATACACCATCCCAATACACTTCAAACTGCTAGGAGGGGGGGATTTGGGTACAAGGACCACACCCTCCGTAAGGTGGACGAGTGTATTGCGGGAGTGCAGATGGAAATGTATCTAGTAGAAAGAAAAAGATTCCGACCTGCATACATCAACATTAAGTACTTGGAAGCTGTTGATTTCAAGCATCCAACGTTTCTCGCTTTGTATACGTGACCAGCTGTAGGGTTGTACACATACAGTTCACTGTGCTTCCATCTTGCCACAACGGGACCCAAACTACCCCTCGACCGAGCACAACCCCCCTGATTTCATTAGGGAACTATATCGAGGAGTGTATCATGGAAACAAAGCTTTCTGAAGTTGTGTACCGGCATGTCTACACTTTCCTCCAAATACACTAGTTTTAAATAGATGTCTCCCTACATACACGCTCCAGTATACCACCCTAATACACTTTCGAGTGGGGGGGGGGGGGG
>SZWC01027972.1:0-13249 GCA_023375785.1 Penium margaritaceum | reverse complement strand
TGGGGGGGGGGGGGGGGGGGGGACAGACTCGAGTAGTACCACGTCCATCGAGTGTCAGACACAATCGACAGTCAATGGACAAAATGTTGAGCTTTGACCAGCCCGTCAAGTGTAAGACTATCCCGCACATACGTTAACCTTCCACGTTACGCATGCGGAGAGTTCAGTAGAATGTAGGTACGGATGTAATAGCATACTACACAATAGCATAAAATGTACAATGTGCACACTGTATGTATCATTTGAAGCAAGGATATGATTAGGTAGTTTTAAGCAATTACTTGCGTTAAAGTTTTTATCGTGATGTTTTCATTGAACCCTGTTGTAAAGAAAGATAATGGCAATTCAGGTGTTCATATACACATAGTTATACATGAACTTGACTCTAACGAGTAACTTCCTAGAAACATTGTCCATTTTCTAGGTTTCTTTTGTGGAAGGATCCTCACCATGTCTTTTTCTCTCATACACACATTAGCAAGTTTATTGATTTGGGGAAATTGGGCATGAATGGATCGGTCCATGAACGGAAGGGAAGCAACTGACTGACTGGATGGACAGACAAACAGAAGGGTGGACTATTTGATGGATGGATGGATAGACGGACAGATGGATGGATGGGGAGATGGTGGGATGGACGGACAGACAGGGAGATGTAGGGATGGAAGGATGGACACCCACAAGCATGTTCATCGATAGATAGAACGGAAAGAATAGACTGAACATTGTGAACTCACGTAACAAATAGATAGACACACAGACAGACAAAACAGACAGAACTGACAGAATGGACAGAACAGATAGAACAGACAATTCAGACAAAACAGCCAAAACAGATACAACAGATAGGACAGAACAAACAGATATGATCAAATGGACGAAACGGAAAGAATGAGTAAAATAGACAGAATGGATAGAACGGACAGAAAGAACATAACAGATAGAATGGACAGAACTGACCAAACAGCCAAAACAAATAGAACCAAGAGATAGACTCAAAGATAGATGGACACATTGACTGATTGACTAGAATGGCCAAGTTAGTAAAAGAAAATGGCTACAAAGTAGTAACGGCTATAGAAGCAGGAGTAGCGGCAGCAGTAGTAGTAGCATTTGTGACAGCAGCACTAGTAGCACTTGAAGGAGAAGTAATGGTGGCAGCACCAGTAACAGTAGTAGCAACACTTGCAGTGGCTGCAGCATTAGCATCAAGGAAAACCGAAATGGCAAGTAGAAAGAAAAAACCTACTTATAAACTAGTACAAGTTGCTGGAAGCACTTCTTGGGCTGCATGTTCTCATTTTGCTACAGACGTCTATGTAGCATTTGCATAGCATCTACATCTCCTGGTGCTACTTCTACAACTGTCGCTCTAGCCACTGAGGTAGCGAGAGGAGAAGGGGATAAGATGCTATGGCTCCATCTTCAAACAACACTACTAGGGGAACAATGAGCAACCTTAGTTCTATTGGGACATACACGGGCGGCGCAGTGCCTTGTGGCTAGCGACTGGCGGGGGGCGGGGGGGGAGGACAAAGGAGGGGAGGGGGAGTGGGGCGGCGCGCTTGGTGTGTACACATTTCTAGGAGTAAACATTTCAGGTTCAAAACAGAGTCTTTGTATCCAATGGATCAACATCTATTCCAATCACTAAAACACTGCAATGTACGACACGTCATGCTTCAAACCTGGACTTGCACACAGTGAGGACGTTGTCAAACGCAACATGTGAGCAGCCTTTTCTAACAAGCAAAACTAGTATAGCGGCATAGCGGCATATTTATGTAAGATAAGGGGATTCACACGCCATGTTGTATGCGACACAGTCCAACAAGATAATGCCAACCAACGACGACCTAGTGTTGGCAAAATCACGGATGCTAACTTGGCAAGTGTGGGTATTGGAATGATGAAGGTGCAATAGGGTGGACAAGGGGTCAGTCGTTAAGTATCAATTTATTTCCCCTAGTTATAACCCATTTAGGTGGTTGGGAGGGGTGGAGGAGGGGGGGGGGTGTGGACGAGCTACCTCAACAACAAAACAAACCTGGTGGTGAGCAAGGTCCACTCAATTCATGAATGAAGGAGGAGAAAAGGTTTCTCGATTTTCTGCCAGAGAAAACAACACAAGCTCAAGAAATGCAAAAGGAAATGTGATGTACAGTGTATCTTAGAGAAAGAAATTGGTTTAGGGTTTGAATGGGTCAAACTCATTGGACTTTTCTCCCATGGTACTCAAGCTTGGTTTCATAAAAAGACCATGTAAAATCATCTTTTCTTTCATTTACATAAACCAATTTGAAAAAGAGATGTTCTATAGTAAATTCAAATTCCTCCAAGTTGTGATATAATGCACAATTTAGCTGAGTCTCATCCTTGTTCTTCATGCTTTTTGGAACACATGCCCTTCAAATTCATGTTTTATGAATTTTTCCTATAAAGTTTTTAACCACATGATATCATTCTGAAAAGTATGTCTTACGTGAAGAAGGTTTTAACAATTCATTTCCTTAAAAATTATGAATTCATTAGCTACTCTCGTGTTCTTGTGGGAGGGTGCACAAGCTGTGAATTCTTTTTAGAGTTACATGTACTAACTAGAGCTCTCATGTAACTTCTGAAGAATAAACCCACTTCAAAGAGATCAGTAGGATGTGTGCTTCACCTAAACAACAAACAATGAAAAGAAAGTGAGAATGGGGCATATTGTGAAGCGATGGAAGGTTCCAACCAACATGAAACAAGGGTTGTTCAATGCAGATTGAGACAAGATTCTCCCGTCTCGACCTTGTATTTTTCGACTTCAGTACCAAATGTCTTGTCCCAGGTAAGGAGGACAAGAAAAAATCGGTCTCCTACCAATTTTCATTATGGTTGTCTTGGTCTTGTCTGGGTCTTGCTCATGTGAAGCAAATCTTACCATTTGCACCATTGCGAGGGACGAGCCAAAGAACAAAGCGAGGTACCAGAACACGTCTTCACTTTTGAATACGAGCAACTTTTCCAAAAACAACACAAATCAACATTGTTTTCTTGTTCAAAAGGCAATCATTAAATTCGAAGGATGACACGTTACTTATTAGCCACCCGCATGATAATTGCAGGCCTAGAACACTTGACACAATTAATCTGCAAGAATAGCCGGCATTCAAAACGTGCAACCAACTTACGTGGGCAAAAAAAATGAGAGTGATCATTTGTGGCAATTGAGCAAAAACGATTTACAAAACAAACATTGTGAAAAAGACACAACTTCATTGATTTTTCTATGGGAAAAGAAATCACATCAATTTTGTTTTGGGTGTTCTCGATGACCCCATGCAACCGTTTCCAAAGAATGTCACACGTGCTTGATCTGCGCACATTCAATGGTGAGAGATCCAGTGTGTGATTGGCTTCTACACCCTTGGCACACGTGGCAAGCGGCACATGAATAAAAAGTGGAAAGAACCACACTACAATACGAGATTCTTGTCCCGATCTTGCATGCCACATTGCGTCTCTTAGTCTTGTCTCTTCTCGCAAGAGACAAGTGGAAACTGTCATGTGTCGTGTTGTACAAGACAATGAGACAAGAGAAATACACACTCAAGCGAGACCAGTCTTGGTCTCCATTTAGAGCCAGTCTATGAGAATTGCATGGCTAGCGTAACTCAACATTCATTATCTAATGTGTGGCCTATGAATATGAAAAAGTATTCTTCCTCTATTGCATCCTAGGAGAAAAATCTGCTCACAAAATAGTGTTTTCACAAAACAAGGATTAAAACATCTCTTTGTAACTTAACTTCATAAAAAAAGAAAACACAAAAAAAATTCTATGTATATTGAATTCAACTCATTTAACTACATAGTGAGAGAAGTAGCCATTGCCAAGAATTCATATATCTTCTCCCTCTCACCCGTCCTCCCTCCCTCCTCAATTCCTATCTCTCTCTCTCTCTCTCTCTCTCTCTCTCTCTCTCTCTCTCTCTCTCTCTCTCTCTCTCTCTCTCTCTCTCTATAGATGTATACATGTACGTATGTATATTCTCAGTGTATGTATAAATGATTCACTCCTTGAATTTACCATTTCTGAATATTGTCCATTCTTTTTGTTATCTAAACTACGTAACCCTGTGCACGTTTTGCGGGCAAGATTTTTGCCTTGTTTAGCATTTTACGTAAGAGTGTAATCAGTGGGTTGTAATCATAGGCCTACCTATTACACCATTTTAGGATGGGAACACAAGAGAAAGTTTCTTACCAACAATATCCGAGGTTTTTGTACACCAAGGATGGAGAAAAGAGCAAACGACCAAGTGAAATTACATGGGATTTTTTAACGAAGAATGTGGTTGCAGGAGGAACATCTCAATATGTACGGTTTGTAAGCTTCTAAATCTTGAAATGCTAGGTATGGTAATGGGTATGGTTAGGAGCTTCCTTACCTCTTACATGAGTTTGGCCTGCATAGGGGACCAAACCAATGGCAGCATGGAAATAAAAAGGACTAGCATGTTTTTTCATCTAACAAATCATTTATCTTCGTGGAAAGACCAAAGGGCGAGTATATCCAAACTGCTTGGTTTGCGACTCGCCTAGACGCGAAGTGACGAGTTCAAATGGTGACGATAGTAAGTTCGTGTTTTGAAGGCTGGTACACATTAAATGTCTTGTTCGGATTCTGATGCCTTGTTTATGCCTAATTCTAAGCCACATATTTACCACGGCCTGTTATTGGTAGAAACCTGTCTCCCATGTACTAATGTAATGACCGAGTAGAATGCGATGCTTATTGATGGCGACAACTATGCATGTTCTATAGTTTCAGCGAATTTTCACGCAGACATGTACTCGCACATTGTAAGAAAAAAGTACCCAAAAATGACGCACCTGCAAGAAACACCAAAGCACGCATCATGCAAGATCCGCTTCTCGCCTCTTATTGGCCTGCGGTGTGTATGGCACGCTTCTGGTTCGTCAAGTCGTTTCGTTGTTACATTAGTCGGTAATGGACAAATCGATGCCACCATTAATTCGTTTTGCTTCTCGACAGCCCGCATTTTTTTTTTAGCCTTAATCATGTACATTCTCCCCCATCACATGGACATACGATGGGAGTGCGCATCCGGAACAGGCCTCTCGAAACAACCAGGAAGCAGTACGGCAACATCCAGGTATGAATCCCAACAGGAGGCAGTTCGAGTCAAGAGGGGGGTCGAAGTGGGCACCCGGCATAATTTTCTCCAAGACCAAAATGTCTACCATCATTTTAATGATGGTCGACATTGCTTACCAATAAGCAGGAAAACATCTTAAAAATATACATATGAACAACCCTCTTCCACAACGATAAGCAAAGTAGCACATTGGACAACCAATGCACCCATGGCCTGGAAACCGATAGCTGAAACAGTTATCATGAGCATGCCATGTCACTACCAGTAATCACATGAGTGCACATGACGTTTATGAAAAATGATTACTAGTGGTGACATCGCCTCTAGTCATCTGTGTTTTCACTACAATAATAGCCTGAGGAGTGGAATTTGAAGAGCCATCTCGTACTCAGCATGCAAAGTGATTTTTGGCAAATGATTGTATAAGTTGATAGTATCGATAGCAGCAAAGAAAATGCTCCAAAGAAGGAATCTTGTGGCCAGGCGACCCTCTGGCCATGATTCATATCGTAGCAGTGAGAAGCCGTGTTCGCCTATATAGGTTATGTCTCATGCTTCTGCTGACCTATTCCACGACTCACATCTTGTTGGACCTGCATTGTCTTCTTTCCTCATCCAAAAATGTCTTCGTCACTCTCCTCGTTTGTTTGCTGGTTCACCATGAGCTCCTTGCTCATGGGTGAAAGAGAGTGTGGCCCTTGAGGCACACTTCTACTTACTTGAATTTTAGCCTCATCTCACATTTCTTCTTAACAAATGCTAATCTAGGCATGTATATCATCCTTTCTCCTATAGTACTTGTGTTATTCTGAAAGCACCCATGTGGGTGGTTGTGTGTACCTGTACATGTGCATTTGCAAATGCACTTCGTGAAAGTGACTGTATCCGTGAATGAATGTAACTTGTGAGAGTGAATCATGGAATGTGGATTGTGCAGAGATAGAATAGAGCAGTTGTAGTGGAGCTTAGCAGGTGGTTCTGAAATTTGACGTGTAATCAAAGCAAGGGATAGAGCACTAGGCCACCGTTAAGAGGAGGTAGATGTGTGGTAAACATAGAATTTTGTCGGCGGGCTTTTTTTCGGGAAAACATTCATGGCTTCATGTAAAATACATCAATAGATGAACTTAAGACGACCTTAGTGCAAAAAACCACGATCAATTTTGTTGAATCTTGAGCCCAGGGTAAATGTTTCAATGTGTCAAATTCTCTAGGTTTCTTTTCTATATTCATTTTTAATCAGAAACACAGGCGATTTCACCATTTGAAGTATTATTTTTCCTACAAGAAGATGGAAAGAACTTTGCTAAACCTTTTACAACAAATGGCATTTATTTTTGCTGCATGTGGAGTGATTATCATGTGTTTTTGCTCATCCATGGCATCAGCAGGATAGTTCAGCAGCTAAGCATTGGTGGTGAGAGAGCTTAGGCAGTTAGAAGCTAGCGCCTTGTGAAGAAAGCTTTAGGGGAAAATTTGAGGACATGCAAAGGCTCCGGACAGGTTCATGTTGGATGAGAGACAAATAACAGACTCGTGAAGGGAAGATAACTGAAAGTGATATCATGACTAGGACAAAGAGCAAACAAAGTCTTGGAGAGAGTGAAAAAGGATCACAAGATAATGAGCGGACGAGTGAGCGAGGGAGCAAGCAGGCAAGAGAACAAGATAGGGGGAGAGAGGAAGAAAATTTGAGGATGAGAGAGTGTGTGTGTGTGTGTGTGTGTGAGAGAGAGAGAGAGAGAGGGAGAGAGAGGGGGGGGGAGAAAGAAGAAGAAAGACGAGACAGAAGGGGAGGAGCAAGCTAACAAGATAGCACAAAATTGCGATAAAAAAGGTAGATGGGACAACCTATTAGAGAACCTTGCCAACAAGAGAAACCAATTGGCGTGTTGTTTTTGACTTCATACTAGTGGGATTTTAAGTAACGACTTCAAGAAGTTAATAGGGAAGGACGAGTCGCTGAGAAAAAAAGCATATTCTTTGATTGAGTGATACCAGGATGACAACATGACACAAAAGGAGAAAAAAGGAGGGGTGATACATAGGGTCTAGAAAATACCATAAGGACATTGGGCCCTAGTCAATGGGAGCGACTGTGTTGAGAAATTCTTTTTGGCAAGTAGGTGGCCTTGTATCAGTTCTTGGATTCGCACATATACCTTAGAGTCCCATCACAAAATTCACTGTGGTCACATCTAGTACACATCAAGGCAAAAACATTTAGGACACACAACAATCAGCGCTTAACAAGCATTGGAAGAGTTAAGTTGGGTACTCGACGCATGTGCTATACTGCACATGTTTTGGGATGGGAACTATCTTCTAAATAGTGTATGATCCAACCTTCTTATTAGTCGTATGCACTGCCTTTGGAGAGTTGATTACAGTAGAAGACATTGGGACAGTCCATGTTCAAGGTGAACAAAGTGGGATGTATATCATAGGAGTTTTGTATATCTCAAGACTCACAATCACTTCACTATCTTAGACAAGGTTAGATTATGAGGGAGATTTCATCATCATTCAAAGAACAGCTAGTGTAGCATACATAAACTTCATGAAAAAGAATAGGGAGGCACGTGTAGGTCATTTGTACACCATACCACTTCGACCGATAATCACTCATGAAGAGGCTGATACATCCCTCTCTACAAGACCAGATGCCACCACTTTCAAAATTTTGCGTCAGTTTTAAGCACACATTGAACCATCTTCCCTCTGAAAACTCACTCAAGCACATCCCAATAATGGCCTTGATCTTGAGATGATAGAAAATTCATGGATTTTGAAGTGATTTTTCTTTTCCAATCTGATTTCAGGTTTAATTCAACAACAGCTCATTTAACTTAAGCTGGACCTGAAGCCGGACATCAATTTGACTCTCAAGGGGACATATCAGATGAGAGACCATGAGTTGGGAAAACGGAAAAACCAATCAAACAAAACAGTCGGTTACGAGCTCACAAGTCCATCCGCGTTACCATACACAGCTTGGTTCTTGTTACAAGAGAGAAGACCAAGATAATGTGAATATGCACGGACTATAGCATATTGAACCACATTACCATCAACAACTACTACCCTTTTGTTGTGAGCACATGATTTTTCTAACAGACTCGAAGGACCAAGAAGTTTCACCATTATACACATATTGAGGTGTTTTTGAATATTCCACTTGTTTGATAAGGAAAACAAGAAACATTTTGTGCCCGCCTTGGGCACATAGAGTTCACAACTATGCTATTTGAGCTCTGAAATGGCCCAACATTTAAGGAGGCCATTAGCAGTGCTTTTGTCTTGTACCTTAAAAAAATCATTCTCAAATGTATTGAATGTTGCTTTTGTGTACAACCGCACGCTGGAGGAGCAAGGTGGACATCTCCAACACTCTCTCGAGATTTTACAAATAGGTGAGTTTTAGATAGAATTCTGGAATTTCTACTTTGGTCACAATTTCGTCAAGTTTATGGGCCACATCATCGGAGCCAAATGAATCATGATGAGCCTGAAGAAAGTGGAGGCAGATGCTAATCAGCCAACACCCGCCAATATGCGAGACATCCATGGATTTTTTTAGGTCTTACAACTAATGCTGTTGGTTCATGAGATGATGCTAGAGTGTAAGCGCTCCTCTCCGATCCCATTTATAAAACCGAGTGGATACGGGAAAAGGGATGAACAAAAGGCATCATAATGTGTAAGTAATGACCCAATTCTAATTCCATCATAACAATTGGCACATTCATCGGTAGACCAAATCATGGCTAGTGACATGGCTGCTCTTGTAATCAAATCCATTGTCCGCAAAGACAAGAGACGATGGAGGACAACCGGTCCCGTTTGTTTTGAGAGATTTGTGCAACCTGGATTTTAAGTACACGGTGCACAACATAAAATGTTGGTGGTCGTGCATGCGTTCAAGACATGGCGGTGCTATTCGGAAAGCCAACAACGTGTTGTTTTGCACTAATCACCGTGTTCAAAAGTACCTCAAGAGTCATGGAAACAAAAAATGTTGAAAAACTCAATGGATCCGTATTTGACCATGACAAGCACCATTGTAGGAATGTAGGTCCATAGGATGCTCCGATTCCGTGACCAAATGTGATGGATGAGGTCAACACGATTTTCATCAACAAAATCCATACCTTGTGAGACTGTTTGTGAATAGATATGAGGAGTTTATCAAGTAAAAAAGAGTGTTAATTCCACAGACCATATTGGCGACGTCGATTCACTGGCCAGGTCATTGTTCCATCCAACGATGACCTATGCCGCATGGTGTAAGAGAATTTCCATGGCACTCATGCACATGGACCATTTGAGGAGGACAAAACAGTGAAGAATGTTGCAAAGTACAATTGGTGGTATAAGACACAAACTGACATTGTAAAGTGTTGAATAACATTTAATGTGTGTCGGTGCCATGAGTTGAGATGAACCAAACCCCCCGGGTTTGCTTCAACATTTACCAATGCCCAAAGAACCATGACTAGGTTTCTTCATGGACTTTGTGATGGATTTCCCCGTGACACCTGAGGGGTTTGACACTATTCTTATGGTGATGGAACAATTCTTGAGGTTACATTCTAACCCAAGGATGACAACAATCATCAAGGAAAAGTACATTTGTTCTTCAACCACATTGCGTGGTCACACCAAGTTCCCTTCTCCGTCACCAACAACAAAGATGGAGGGATCAAGTTTCATGCCCAGTCAAATAGGTAGACTGTGCGCACCAATCAGACACCGAAGCAACGGAACCTAACGTTGTGCAAGCCACATGGCACTATCAGGACGGCCAAGCTATCGACCGCAAAGCTCACATAGAATTTGACAATCTCCACAACAATGTGTTAAATAACTTTGAGGTGTTTTGTGACAAAGTTCAAGCAATGTACGAGCAGCCGACATCCAGCAGTGAGTTTTCGGAAGCATATGGGTCAAGACTCACATGGTGCTTGCAAAGACTCAAGTAGTGACTAATCGGGCGGTTGACAATTTTTGGACGGACACCAAGTTTCACATCGTGGAATGCATGCTAATCAACTCAAAGAACTTCACGTTGTGAAATCTAGACTATGTGAAGTTTAAACCTAAGGTGTTGGGGCCATTCGCGATCAAAGAAACATGGGCAATTGCCATTGCCAAGCTCCACGCCTCTCACAACATGGATGTGTATCCGGTGTTCTACATAAGTTGCCTCAAACTCTACCAGGAGCCTTACGTGAAGTTCCCTGGCAGAGTTCTGCCTCGATACATGTGGAAATGGACAAGGGCATAGAGTCTGCGGTCAAAGATATTCCTAGACACCATAGAGGAGAAAAAATGTAAGAGCATCTTGTCAGGTATCAAGGACATGACCCTTTGCACAACAGTTGGGTGCCTTAAGATATCATATGGGATGTCAATCGATGGACTGATGATTAGTTTTACCGATAGTAGCCTGCATCGTGCAACCCGCTGGGACGGCGGGGCCAAAAGGGGGGAAAGTGTTACATCCCAGATGCACATGAGTGTCTACATTCCGTGCATCGGTGTTCTTGTACTTAACATCATGGCTCACCGCGTGTTGACCCTCGGATTCATTCACTTATGGACAGTGGGCCAGTTTTGGCCTACTGCCATGACCTTCGGTTTTCTGTTTGTGAAAAATCTTACCGGTTTGAGCACTCTCAGGAAGTTTTGAACGGATTACCATGAACCGTATTGATGTTTAAGATCGTTTGGCTGACTTGAGGATGACATTAGACCTATATTGAGATGCGCATTGATGCTCTTTAACCCTCCCAAAACTCTCTCGGGAGCCTCTCAAAACTCGGCGTCGCACGTGTCACTCGACTCAAGCACTCAAGACTCCAAACATGCCTGATTCTTGTTTCTACTCTTGTGTACATGCGCTCAAGAAGTGTGGCACTTCTCAACAAAGCCCACTTATTGCTAATTATCAAACACTGAAGTGTCTCAACTGCCCAAATTGTCTTTTTCTCTGCACTTTCTATACGTGAACCATGAAATCTATGCCTTGCGGAACAAGTATGACGTTGGATTTAAATTGGACAAATACATCCGCAGCGACGATTTGACGTCTTGCGAGAATAAGAGGCAACGATGGGAAAGGACGTCAATAGCAAGCGCTGCTTCAAAAGATTCATTTTTGTGTATGTGATGGTCAACGATGATGTATGTTTTGATTCGCTGACAAGACTCGCATACATCGCACTCTTTCCTGAAGCTTATGCTCCATAGTTCACGCCGTCGTTGACGGTAACTTCGATCGACATTTAACGAGCATTGCGAAGACCACCTAGGAATTCAAGGGAACAAAAAAATCGTTCTAACAAAGACCTTTGCAAAAAAAGATACGCCCGACCTGCAAAATTTGCATGGCCAGTTGACGTCGCGGAAGTGATAGTGGAGAGTTATTCAAGAAAACAAAAGGTTGCTCGTTTTTAAGCGGTCTTTGGAATTTTGCATTGAGTCCTCACATGTGCACTACATTTTCTTATGCACACCCATGATTCAATTGGAAACGAACAAATTTCTCATTTGACATTGGAGATGTGGCTGATGCAACACAGGCATTCCGAATAAGTTTTGTGCAACGAGTAACAACGTTGACGACTGGACTTGACGTGATGTTAAGTGTAACATTGAATCCTGTCAGGTAGAAGTATTCCAGAAGGAGCCTCGGTCAGATAGGAGCTTCCGCTTCTCCAGGATTTCAGGTCGGTACCAGGCGCTGATGCATAGGACGACCCATCACTTTGCATAAGGAGCGGACCCTAACCAAGAATATCTGGCCAGTTTATTTATTAAATTTCAAAATGTGTTTAGATGTGTACTTCTTGTAATGTGGTGCCGGATGACTCTTTTAAAAATGGGGGCTAACCCTGATGTTCCTGTTTTGGCCGTGGAGGGGGAAGGGATGGGTGGACATGTTCGTGGGGCCTTTCGACTGGAAGAAAAAAGGAGACGGGTGGGGACTTCAGTTCGCTCACGCCGTGCAGCTGCATCGGCAGCACCACCAGCAGCAGCACGACGACCAGCAGCGCCACAGCAGCAGTAGCAGCAGCAGCATCAGCGGCGGCGGCGGCGGCGGCAGCAGCAGCGGCAAGGGCAGCAGAAACACCAGCAGCAGCACCAGACGCAACTACACCCAAAGACCGTATTCACCGCTGGACTTCGCGCAACGTGCTGGGTGCATGGCGGCGCAGTGACCCAGCACTAATCTCTAAGGAGAAGAGAAGTCTCGACCGGCCACAATGCCTGTGGCGGCACAGGCTGGGATGGGAGAGGGCGGCAGCAGCGGCAACAGCAGCAGCGCTGCAGCTGCTGCTGCCGCTATGGACATGGACATTGAGCCGCAGTCGCTGAAAAAACTGATTCTGCGATCTCTCAAACGCACGTACGAGCTGTTCGCGTCCCAGAGGGGCGACCACTTTGCACCGGACGAGAAGAGGTGAGAGGCACGAAGGGACACGCTCAAGTTTTGCGAGCTGGAAATGTGTGGGTTCTGGAATCCTGTGCCAATCTGTCCTGGTTTTTTGTCGTGTTCTCATGTCTTGGACGTTGTTTCAAAGGACCAGTTGCTCTGACAGGCTACCGTTTGTTGGTTGTGAGTGTGAACCACCGAACGAGCGGTGGTTGTGAGTGTGGACCACAAAGCAGACGGCGGTTGTGAGCCAGGAACCCTGAGTGATAAGGGCCGAGGTGGCATGCAATGCAATGCAAGCGCTGTGTTCGTATATCGCCTTGTGTTGAGTGTGTGACTGTGTTCGTATATCGCCTTGTGTTGAGTGTGCGACTGTGTTCGTACATCGCCTTGTGTTGAGTGTGCGACTGTATTCGTACATCGCCTTGTGTTGAGTGTGCGACTGTGTTCGCACATCGCCTTGTCTTGAGTGTGCGACTGTGGCTGTGTTTTGGAGGCAGTGCCTGAGTGGTGAGATTGCATCGCTCATTTACCCGTGTGAAGTGTGTGAGAGGCGTGAGGTGTGAGGTGTGAGGTGTGAGGTGTGAGGTGTGAGGTGTGAGGTGTGAGGTGTGAGGTGTGAGGTGTGAGGTGTGAGGTGTGCGGTGTG
>SZWC01027970.1:18650-29056 GCA_023375785.1 Penium margaritaceum | reverse complement strand
AGCGACCGGCTGTAGCGCTGCAAGCTGCTGCGTCAAGGCGGCAAGCTGTTGCTGAAGAGCAGCGAGAGGGTCAGGGTGGCCGCCAATGTTGCCAGTGGGCTGCTGCTGCTGCTACTGCTGCTGCTGCTGCTGCAAAGGCGGCGGCTGCTGCTGCTGCTGTAGCGGCGGCTGCTGCTGCTGCAGGGGCGGCGGCTGCTGCTGCTGCAGGGGCGACGGCTGCTGCTGCTGCAGGGGCGGCGGCTGCTGCTGCTGCAGGGGTGGCGGCTGCTGCTGCTGCAGCGGCGGTGGCTGCTCCTGCTGCAGCGGCGGTGGCTGCCGCTGTTGCTGCTGCAGGGGCGGCGGCTGCTGCTGCCGCAGTGGCGGTGGCTGTTGCTGCTGCAGCGGCGGTGGCAGTTGCTGCTGCTGCTGCAGCGGCGGCGGCTGCTACTGTTCCTGTTGCGGCGGCGGCGGCTGTTGCTGATGCAGCGGCGATGGCTGCTGCTGCTGCAGCGGCGGCGGCTGCTGTTGCTGAAGCGGCGGCGGGTGCTGCTGCTGTTGCTGCAGCAGTCGCTACAAGAAGGGAGGGGTAGGGGTCCCCCCACCAGAGGAGGACCCCTCATCAGGACTCCCCTCCATTTACTCAGTGTCCCTTGTTTTCTATCCTTTCCCCTTTTTTTTTGTTGATGACGTCAGCAGTGACGTCAGCAGAGGAGTGCTAACGTCAGCAGCGGTGGACGTTGGGGCCGCTGATGTTAGTGTTGCTCCTGATGCCGCTGCAGCCGCTACCGCTGCTACTGCTGCTGTTGCTGCTGCTACGATTGCTGCCGCTGCTGCAGTTGCTGCCGCTGCTGCTGCTGCTGCTGCCGCTGCTGCTGCTGCTGCTGCTGCTGCTTGCTTGCTGCTGCTGCTGCTGCTACTGCTGCTGCTGCTTGCTTGCTGCTGCTGCTGCTGTTGATGCTGCTGTTGCTGCTGCTGCTGCTGCTTGCTTGCTGCTGCTGCTGCTGCTGCTGCTTGCTTGCTGCTGCTGCTGCTGTGGCTGCTGCAGTTGCAGCCGCAGCTGCTGTTGCTGCGAGCTGCTGCGGCTGCTGCGGCTGCTGCAGCTCGCCGCTACGGCTGTGCGCTGCTGCAGCCGCGTGCTGCTGCTGCAGCCCGCTGCTGTGGCTGCTGCGTGCTGCAGCAGCCGCTCGCTGCTGCGGCGGGTTGCTGCAGCGAGCCGCGGGGGTGGGGGATTTTTTTCTGTTGCCCCCTTTTTTTTTTTTCTTCTTTTCTCTTTGTCAGCGGGCAGCAGCCCGCTGTCTGCAGCGAGCAGCGGGCTGCTGCTCGCCTGGCAGCAGCGAGCTGCTGCTCGCTGGCAGTAGCGGGCTGCTACTCGCTGCTCGCTCGCTGCGAGCAGCGAGCAGCAGCAGCCGCGGCTGGCAGCTGCTGCTGCTGGCTGCTGCTGCAGCTCGCTGCAGCAGCTGCTACAGCTCGCTGCTGCTGCTGCAGCTGCTGCGAGCTGCTGCAGCTCGCTGCTGCTGCTGCCGCTGCTGCCGGCTGCCGCTGCCACTGCCGCTGCTGCCTGCTGCCGCTGCGGGCTGCTGCTGCGAGCTGCTGCTGCGTGCAGCTGCTGCTGCTGCACGCTGCTGCCGCTGCTGCGTACTGCTGCTGCCGCTGCCGCAAGCTGCTGCTGCTGCTGCCGCGAGCTGCTGCTGCTGCTACCGCGAGCTGCTGCTGCTGCGTGCTGCTGCGAGCTGCTGCTGCCGCCTACTGCTGCTGGCGGTGCCAGTCACTGCACCTGGGTGACGTTCGCCACTTGCGTCGNCGGGCTTCCACGCTCGTTGCTTAAGTCAGCTGCCCCCTCAGTCTGCTGCTCTAGAGTCTAAGTCTGGAAGCTCTGGGTTTGTTACTCAGGAACGCGCGCGCCAGTGTTAGCGCCAGAAAGCAGCTGAAAACTGCAAGTGACTGATTAGGAATGAAGAATGAACAACAATGGGAGACCCCTCCAAGTTCTAGGCCCCCCCCAGCTCTGTAGAGCTTGTTACTCAGTTCAACAGCCAATCAGAAAATAGCTCAGTTCAGGCTGGCAGGTTTTCTCGGTGAGGCCTGCCAGACAGCCGACAGCCCAAAACCCGGGCGTCGTCCGTTTTGCCTGAAAACTGGACCGTACCATAATACCGCCGCTGCGAACGCAGCCGTGCGGTCAGAATCTGCTAGAAAAATAGTAGCGAGGAGTTATGGCAGCCTAAACCCAGATAATGCCCACAATGGTTTGTGCTGCCGAACAGGGCCATGCAACATGCAACTGGGACCCTAGGCAGTGCATGACGACACAGACGCAATAGGACGCGCTGGACGCATGCAAGCAGCAAATGCGGTGTCAATGACCGCCGGCAGCACGACCGCCGAGGAGGCCTGCCGATGGAGCTGAGCGCGTCGCCTGAGAGAGGAGGCTCCAGCGAACTGCGAGAAGACCTCAGCGTGCGTCGGCTCCACCGGACGACACTCCATCAGCGTCGCGTCTCGCCGTCAGTCATCTGCACGCCGATGTACACAAGCCGGGAGGACACAACAGAGCACAATGAGAGATGTGCAAAAACCAACAGTTTTAGGGGGTGGTTTGCGTGCGGTTGGCATGGGGGGCCCAAGACTCACAATGCATTGAAACCGTTAATGCATGGGGAGTCTCGTCCCTTTAAATTTGAAAGGGAACCTGTTGGACCCCACTACAGCGAGGCCCAGTAGGAGCCCATACAAAACTTATATTCTAAATTCCTGAATGCAATCCGGGGTGTGGTTTGATTAGGAATTGCATGGTAAAATGAGACGGTTTGTGTCTTAGGAAAACAACACCGAGTGTTTTTGCTCGATCTAAAAAACGGGCGCTTTCGCTCGATTGCAATCGAGCAACGACCTTATTGTTTCTCTTTTTCGACACGCAAAGCCCCTAGTTTGACATAGGGTTTCATGTTTAACGCATGCTCAGCTTGCACAAAACATAGAAAACCCTCAATCAAACTAGGGGGTTTGCGTGTCGGAAAAAAAACAAAGATGTCATTGCTCGATCACGATTCTCATGTGGGAGCGATGACCCCATGAGAGCAGCGGTGACTCACGCGGTAAATCGCTATTTCTTGTCCTTTTCTAATTGTGGGGGCATTCTGAAAATTTCTAGTCCAATGTGGGGCCATGGGGGCATCGGACCAATTGAACCCAACATTAAACCCAAATCTCCGAGTGTACTTCAAGGTAGGGTTTAAGAGTCATTTGCATGCGAAACAGTGAGGGGTTTACGAGCTGTGAAAACATTGGAAACATGAAAAGGCGTTATATTTTGTGCAGGCTCTGCCCACGCAAAACATAGAAAAACCGAAATTGTAAAGGGGGTTTGTACGTAAAGAAAAGGGACGGTCGCTCCATTGCGAGCTTGCGAGGGAGCGAGGGTTGCGATGAAGCAACCATGATCCTTCTCGCCATCTTGAATGAGCAACAAATGCAAGTAATCGAGTATGGCGAGCAAGCTGGATAGCCTTTGTCCTGAGCCATCAATCGCAGCTCTTCAAAGGTTCCGACCTACAGCAAGCCTGAGGCATTGATCGCAACTTTTCAATTAGATCGATCCACCCATCAAAAGTTTTGGGCTACGAATGTATACTTCAAAGTGTTTTCCTAGGTTGTTGCTGTCGTGCGATGGCTAGACTTTTCATCACTTTTCTGGACAGCTGGATGTCCTGTTGCTATTCACAGGGTGAAAGTCATTGCTTTCTCAGTTCCGCAAGAGCGGATGCATATGTTTTCTGTCTTAACATGAATGAGCTAGAGAAGTTGCCTCATCAAACTGGACACGATAAGAGTCTTGCTCATGAAAAGTTGTTCAGTAAGGAAGTTCTTGATTGGAAGTAGTCTGAGGTGAATAAGACTGTTCTCCAACAATCTGCTCCACTTAGGCCTCTAGCTAGAGTACACTCAGCCCTCGAGCATGTCTCCTCCATCCCCAAAACTATCGTAGAACAATTGCACGCACCCACCCTCCTCAAACTCCTCCACCTTCAAGCTAACGGTCCTAGTGCTTAGGCCGAACACCGAGTCATCAAGTGACACGCTGGACTGTGTTGGCGCATGGTCAGAGGTTCTCCCACTTGAACCATTGTCTGCCATTCCATCGTCCCGAGGTTGGTTTTGCAGGGTGGTTGGTGTGCTCATCGACTTGATCAACAGAGGAGCGAGGCCTCCACTCGAGCTTGGAGCTGGAGGCAAAGGTGTGCAGACCGCCCAGCTACTCTTGGCGCTGCTGAAAGTGGTGGGTCCACCTTCAACAGGTGGTGGGTCCCTTTGGTCGCCATGCCACACCATTCGGTCATTATCCAACGGACATTCCAGCAAAGGTGAAGTTGTGGAACAGTTTTGATAGAGCCCACCTGCGGGGCCTGTGCTGTGAGTGACAGGAGTGGTGGATGTGGCTGCCGAAGAGAAGCTGGAGCTGCAAGTTGCTGCGGAAGGCCCGGCAAGCCCTGGCGTCGCAGTAGACGCAACAAGCACAGGTGCAAGTGGTGGAAAGAGACAATCCTCTGTTCCAGGTGTCCAAGTGGCACGGGATGCACAGAATGATGCAGCAGGGGCTACGTGGTCTGTTAGCGGCGTCAAGGCTTGACAGACCATTTGGGGCGCTGGACTGGGCAAAGTCGATGACAGTTTGGCATCACTAGAGGTGTGCAGTTCGGTGTGTGGCTCAGAAGGAAGCAAGCTGACTGCAAGCTGGGGCCTAGAAGAGTTGACCATCACCTGTTCCTGCTGCACAGTGTTCTCCACGGCTCTCCCACGTGGTTGTGGAGGAGCAGCAGCTGTTGAGTACAGGGATGCACCTCTGTTCGATTCCTCGTTTGCTGCAAGAGGTGTCTGCACAGCAGCTGTGGCGGAGTCTGTTGGTGCGAGTGGTTGCACGATTGGCAGTTGCCCATCCTGCTGTGGCTTAAATGCAGCACTTTGTGGCAAAGGTGCGTGGGACAGAGAGCCGAGAGGCTGGGCAAAGAGCCGCGTGGGTGGCAGATGGCTAGGGCGAACAGGGAGCGGGGCTGCGGGCTGTGGCTGTGATTTGGTCCATGTCCCATGAGAGCTTTCCTTGCCATGGGAAGTTGACTGCTGTTGATTTTTCTGTGCCTTATGGTCCATCACAGAAGTCCGCGGCAATTCCTGTGCCGAAACTGATTGTGGGAACTGGTAGAGAGACTGTTGCATATCTTGGTAATGCTGAGGTTGATTGAGATGCTGTGGCTGTGTCTTTTGTTGTTGTTGCTGCTGCTGCTGCTGCTGCTGCTGCTGCTGCTGTCCCTGCTGCTGCTGCTGCTGCTGCTGCTGCTGGCGCTGTTGCTTGTGCTGGTGTTCCTGCTGTTGCTGCTGCTGCTGCTGATGAGGATGATCATGATGGTGAGAGTAAGAATGCTGCTGCTGCTGGACTTGCCAGTGCACTGGTTGATGTTGCTGCTGCTGCAGATGCACTGGTGGTTGTTGCAGCTGCAAGTGCCCCTCATGCTGCTGTGGCTGTTGGTGTTGCTGTTGGAGCTGTTCTTGCTGGTGCTGCTGCTGCTGCTGCGGCTGATGTGGGTGGTAGTAGTGACGGTGGCAGTGATGCTGCTGCTGCTGCTGCTGCTGCTGCTGCTGCTGCTGAGGAGGCTGCTGCAGCAGTTGCATACCCTGCCCCATAGGCACGTGGGTGTGCACAGGGCATGTAAGGCTTTTCAACTGTGGCTGATGCTGGTGGTGATCAGCAACTTGCGTTTTCGGGTGCCAGGGGGATGCCTCCTGCATGTTTACAGGCTTCGGAGTTGGAGAGTAGTGCTCCCTCGGAGGCCACTGGGCTTGTACGTTTGAGGGTGTTTCTGTGATTGTCTGTGAGGAAGATCCAAAAGCTTTCACACAGTGTTGCTGCTGCGGCGGCTGCAGCTGTTGTGGCAAAAGAACCGGCGGTGGCTGCTGGTGCTGCTGCCACTGCTGGTGCTGCTGCTGTTGCTGCTGCTGGTGCTGCTGCTGTTGGTGCTGCCACTGCTGGTGCTGGTGCTGCTGCTGCTGCTGCTGCTGCCGCTCCTGCTGCTGCTCCTGCTGCACAAGATGTTGCTCGTGCCACAACCCAAGTTGTTGCTGATGATTAATATTGGGCAGCGGCAGTTGTGCTTGATGCTGATGTGGCGTCAATTGCTGCAACTGTGGTGCCATAGACTGAGTTGGCACCTGCTGTAGAGTATGTTCCATAAAGTTGTGGTGGTGGCTGTGGAGTGAGGGGTTGTGCTGCACAGGGCCAGTCGACTGAGTTGATGAAACACTTGGTCGTGGCTGCAGCGTATCAACCTGCATCTGCGCATGCTCAGCTTGCGGCCAGTTCTGGTGCACTACATCAACCTGCGGCTGGGGCTGCAACTGGTGTTGCAGCTGCGGCTGAGGCTGCTGGCACGGCTGCTGCTGTAACTGCTGGTATTGCTGCTGCTGCTGCTGCTGCTGCTGCTGCTGCTGTGGAACTTGTGACGGGTGTGGTGCAGCTGGCGTCATGAAGCGGGGCTGCGGGCTGTGGTGATGGACGGACGGGCTACTTTGAGACCATGGCTGGGCAGGTGTGGGAAAAGAAACATACTGAACATAGTGCGGCGGTGGCATGGATGGCTCCTGGCATGCTTGCAAGCTGCATCCGTGGACGGCTCCATCCGCACCATGCTGAGGGATCTGACAAGCAGGTTGACAAATTTGATAACCAGCCAGGCCTTGCACTGTGCCGTTGTTCCAATGTTGGTGCCTCACAGAGCACAATTGACCTTGGGTGTCATGCTGCTGAGGCAACTGCCGCTGCTCTTGCGACTGCTGCTGCTGCTGCTGCTGCTGCTGCTGCTGCAGCTGTTGCCGCTGTTGCTGCTGCTGCTGGTGCTGGTGCTGCACTTGACCCTGCTGCTGCTGCACTTGACTCTGCTGCTGCTGCTGCTGCTGCTGCTGTTGCTGCTGCTGTTGCTGCTGCTGTTGCTGCTGCTGTTGCTGCTGCTGCTGCTGCTGCTGCTGCTGCTGCTGCTGCTGCTGCTGCTGCTGGTGGTTCTGCCACGCATTGGTTTGCTGCTGCTCTGGCGCGTGCTCATGCTGTCGTGGTGGTAGTGAAGGTGGTCTTGGTAGTTGTTGCGGCTGTGGTTGTGCAGGCGGCAGAGGCAGAGGCAGAAACAGCTGCTGCAGTGGCTGATGCTGTGAGGAAAGCGGCAATGGCAGCGGCGGCTGTTGCACCACGTGCGTTGGCGACACGACAGGGCCAGCGGGCGCAGCAGTTAGATGCAAGGCTGAGGACGCTGACGTGGCAGAAGGAGGCGCATGAGCTGCACCAGAGCGCTGCAGCGACGGCGGTACCGCTTCAACATTCCGCACAATGAAATGAGGCGCAGTTTCCTGCACGTCAGAAATGGTGGCGCCCTTCATGCTGCTGCTGCCCCCGCTGTTGGTGGTGGTGGCTGTGCTACTGCTGGCGCTGCTACTGCTGCTGCGAGATGCCGCTCCATCGCTGCCCTCACCCCTCACAGTCCAGGATGCCCCTCCAGTGCTGTAATCCGTCGAGGCACTCGGCACCGCGGCGACGCTGGCTGAAGAGGCCGACGCAGCGCGCGCGGCGCGGTTCCTGAGCTTGAGGAAGGCCTTGGGGCGCACGCAGCGCAGCACCTGTGCGCGCGGCGGGGACGCAGTGGGGGGGTGATTGTGCGTGCCAGAGTAAGCGATGCGATAGGTGATGGGGCCGTCCGGCTGCATCTCCCAGTCCACGCGCTTCTTCGCGCGGCACGGACACTGCCGCCATCGGGCATTCTGCTGCTGCTGCGAAGGCGCCGGTGATCGCTGCTGCTGCAGCAGCTGCCTCTCGTCAAGCTCCTGCTGCTGCGGCGGCAGCGGCGGAGAGTGCTGCTGATGCTGTTGATGAGTACCCAACGCTTCAAGTCCCTCTGCGTTCCTGGGTGCGAGTCGGTCTGTGTGGCCTTCGCTTCCCTGAGCTTGGGCGTTTGAGCGTGACTCCGGTTCTGCCTCGTCGCCGTCTCCCTCCTCCATCCCACCCCCCACCTCGCCGCTTCCTTCCTCCTTCTCCGCCTCCTCGCTACCTGACTCCGAACATTGCTGCTTTCCCTCCTGCTGCGGCTGCTTCTCCTGCTGCTGCGAGGGGCTGCGCGCAGTGTCGTCCCACGAGGGCATCGATCTGGAGCAGCGGAAGTAGGACCTGCAGCATACAGGCACACCCTGCCCTTCAGTACGCGCGTCCACCGCCACCAGACAAAAACCTCCAGGGCGACAAAGAGAGGGACTAGGGAAGGGTTGATGTGGGCTCTGAAGGAAGACGACCGGGCGCGGGGGGGGGAGCAGGAGGCGAAGGATAGCAAGAGCGGGGAGCAGTGTTGCTGCAAGAGGCGAGGCGAGATGGGCTTGGGGCTGGCAGGCCCGCATTTTCACTCACCTTACGCAGCCGTGGGCCATGAGCGTCTTCTCGCCGTACTTGAGCCATGAGTAGCCGTCCTGCGGCAGAGTAACCTTCTGCATGGCTCTGCCTCCACGTCCAGCTCCTCAGCTGCGACTGCAGCTGCCTGGGCTGCAGCAACTCCTGCCGCAAGTCTACTAACGACTGCGCTAGATTGCCGCCAGCGACAATCCGTGAGTAAGTCACAAGGGTTATGGGTCCCTATCCACCCGTGTCATGTCGCAACACCTGCAGCTGCGATGGATAACTGCTGCGTTCTTCAGCGCTTACTTTCCGACAAGGTTTGTAGGATCATTCGGGCATAGCATCCCGCCACCTAGGGCCCCTTCCGCGAACTGCTTTTGGGGTCCACGGTTCCGTTTCGCGGCGTTCGGGCTTCAGGTTCCGTTCATCGGCCTTCCTCGACAGCGGTTTAAAATCGGACGCGCCGTGCACGAACCAGCTCGTCCAGCATAACAGGGAGGGGGAAAGAAACCCATCCTCAATGTCAGAAAGGGGATGAGAGATCGAGTGGATAGAAAAAGAAGGGGATCCAAGTCAAGCTCACATTGCGGAGATTTGCCCAGAGAATCGTGTGCGGCTGATTAATGCTGCCATAAACCCAACAGCGAAGTCCTCGATGGGGGTAGCTAATGATGAAAAAGATTGCGCGGGGGGTGTTAGTAATTGCGACTTCGATGGGGGTAGTTGAAACTGCTAGTGCGAAGTTGACGTTAGAGTCTAAGGACTAGGTCCCCCCATTCCGGTCTTTGTGAGTGAAAGTACTGCCGAACGCCACAACGAGCGACTCTAAACTAAAGAGGCAAAACAGTCCTCGTACAGGACGAAGCTCCTTCCAGGTACAAACTAAGCATAATGAAACTCATGTAGACCACTTAGACCACGGAGATGATAACAACAGAGCAATCATTGCCATAACTGATAAAACAACACAAAATTTCAAGATATTAAAATTTTCAAATTCAAATAGGCAAATCAAAATTCATATACAAAAATAATAATAAAATATTTAACTGCTACTTGATGTGAAGTGAAAGATGAAAAACATGAATATATGAAAACATAATCTTTCAAAACAATAGAAAACGGAACAAATAAAATAAAAATAAAGATTCAATATTTGAATTTGATATAATACATTTATTTATTTACTTATGTATTCATATGAACATTAATTAAAAATGTATAAAAAATGTTAATATACAGTAGTAGTTAAGATGAAGCTCTTTATCCTTTTTAACATTTCCTAACACCATATATATGAAAATCCCAATTTCCGACTCAATTACTATTACAAAAAACTGAATCATCCACATGGAATCTTGTCTTTACAATTTCCTCAATGTGAAAAACAATGACTTCATTTTCAAAAATTCTAATTTTTACATGATAATTTTAATTTTTTCACACGTCATTATGTTATAAAATTGATATATATATATATATATATATATATATACATACACTTCTATGAAAATGTATCCTTTTTATTTATAATTGTATTTATTCATATCTAAATACAAAGAAATCTATATCTTGATCTATATATTCATCTATATTTACATAAACATTTATTTACTTATTTATCTATATCTATATATGTAAATATATTCATCTAAATCTACAACTACATGTAAATCAAGGTTTGTAACTATATCTAAATATATATCCTTATATTTATCTATATTTGTATCTCAATCTAAATACAAATCTATATCTATGCATATATATATATATCTATATCTATATCTACACCTATGCCTATACTTACATATATCTATATCTATATCTAGACCTAGATCTATATCCACATCTATATCTATATCTATATCTATATCTATATCTATATCTATATCTATATCTATATCTATATCTCTATCTATATATATACCTATATCTATATCTAAATCCATATCTATATCTATATCTATATCTGAATCTATATCTATATCTATATCTATATCTATGTCTATGT
>SZWC01027970.1:0-16060 GCA_023375785.1 Penium margaritaceum | reverse complement strand
ATATCTATATCTATATCTATATCTATATCTTTATCTATATCTATATCTATATTTATATCTATATCTATATCTATATCTATATCTATATCTATATCTATATCTATATCTATATCTATATCTATATCTATATCTATATCTTTATCTATATCTATATCTATATTTATATATATATTTATGTATATCTATATCTATACCAATATCTATATCTATATCTATATGTATATCTATATCTACATCTACATCTTTATCTACATATATCGATTTTCATTTTATATCTATATCTTTATCTATACCTATGTCTATATCTATATCTATATGTATATCTATATCAATATCTACATTTAAATCTATATCCATATCTATGTCTATAATATATCCATATTTATTTCTATATCATATCTGTATATATATATATATCTCTATATTTATTCTTATGTTATATCTACATATATGTTCATGTGTATGTGAATGGTGAAAAGAATCTGTCTACATAGGTCTATACATATATATCATTTTGTGTTAAATATATATTCATATGTACATAAATATAAAAATTTAATACCGAAATATAATCTTGATCGATGTAGTAATGTGTTTTATGAATTTTAAGATGTTTTGTCAAAATAAATCTTAATATTGTTGTTTAGAAAGCAAGGCATGAAATATAAAAGAATTTACTTGTAAAATGTACAAGGAAGAGTAAATTCATCTGGTTAGTATGGAATTCAAACATTTGTCTTGTTTAATTATATGTCTTGGTTTTTTTGTGATAGAACAGCCTCTTATTATCATTGTGGACCCAACGTCATGTACGTGGAATTTGGTACAACCATATTCAGAATGAAGTGGATATATCTGTTCAAATGTCGTCGCGTTTCACTACCTTCTTGTTTAGTCTTAACTTCGTATTTTCTTGGTTTTCGCTGAATGCGTCATGTCCATTTTCTTGCTGTGCTTTGGGCCTTGTTTGCATTTCTTCTGTACAAGAAACCGATGGGGGTACTCAAGAAGTGGCATGATGCTGGGCTTTCGGCCTTAGTTTTAAGTACCCCCATTGAAGGACAAACATTTCACACCCCCCGCACAATCGTTTCTTCCATTAGCTACCCCCATCGAGGACTTTGCTGTAAACCCAACGACGTCAACGGGGTTTTGAAGATCACGCTCGTGGCTGGACAAGCATTAAAAAGGGAAGATAAAATGATCAGGAAAAGCATAGTCGACATACAAAGAAAAGTTGGTCAAGAACAAGATTTTTTCCTTAAATATCAGGTATAGTTAAGCAAGTTAACTTCTAGAATCGATAGATTTTGTCACAAAAAATGCAAAATTTCATGTTCTGTGGGGGTTAGGAGGTAACTTAACTAAACCTGAGTGGTCACTTCAAGGAACTTGTGAAGCCTTTGGATAAATCCTCATTATCGAAAGAAAGCATCAAGAGAAATATAACATCCTTTCAATACCATTTCATCTCATAGATAACCACTACATCATAATACAAGCAATTCTTTTATTTTCCCCATGGAAATTTTCTGAAATCCATGTTCACAAGAACATGAAAAAATCCATAATTTCCTCATCCACCTTTGGATAAGAGCCACTTAAACATTTGTAATTGTACACACCAACCATAATGGCCTTTACTATACCTATTTATCTTTGTCCCCTGTCTTCATTAGCGTCACTATTTTGTAGATGGTCACTGAGTCAATGCTTGGAGTCTAGTAAAAATCATTAAGCCCCAATTGCAATACATGAATGACTATACCAACCATCACCTATGTGCCAACTTCCCCAATGTCTTATTTCATTCCTTGAATGAGGTAAACAAAAACAATTGAACTACTAGTGGCTGATGAAAAACGTTTTCTGGAAATTAGCTATATCACATCCAGCAACACATTCATCAAGCGGGAGTCCCTTGTTTCAAGGCAATTGAGCGCGATGGTATAAAGTCCAATGAACTTAAAGCACCGTAAATGTAGCCTAGTAAGCCAAGGAATCCTTCTAAAAATTTGCACAATTACCAAAGCACTGAGGTTTGACTGCGTCATGAATATGTTAAGGGAAAATCATTCTCAAGCAAGTGGGAAGTAGCACGATCAATCGCACGATGCTTGAGCCATTGTTCTGATCGTAATGTACTTAAGAACATAGCAAATATTCTATAAACCCTCAATTTCCTATATTCCAAGTATTATTCTCACAAAATTGAATAACGTATGAAAATTATTTTCAAAATGAATGTGAACGTGATCCATACCACGTAGCTCTCCAAGTTTTCTTGGTTTTCTCACACATTGCGTTGCTTATCCTTCTTATGTCTTAAATTCGTCTAGACCCATAGTATTGTCAAAGTGGCCCTTAATCTTGTGAAAGGACATTTATATGCAAAGCCACACTTGTACAAAATGATAAGTGAAGTGTGAAAGCCATGATTAATTGAGAGTATTTGATTGTATTCCACAAATACAAAGTGTTGGAGTGAGGTGATAACTACGCTGGTATTGGCTTTAGCACGGTGCAGTCGGTTTCACTTTTGGAGGAGAACACGTGAAGTTTAGGATTTTACCCTATACCGGGAATTTTCCTATGGGGAATTTACCTATGGGGAATTTTCCTAGAAATTCTCCTATGGGGAATTTTCCACTATAGAGGCTAGAATATTCCTGGTTTTTCACTCCTCAATAGCATGTTCAAGTCTTGGACGTGTACAAATGGGTTGGTGTGTCCAAGAAAGGTCAGACTACCTTGGCCAACTCACTGGAGTGATTTCCAAGATTCGACAACTTGGCAACTGCCTCGTACGAGGCAATCTTGGAGAGAACAAAGCCTACGAGGTTTTTTTGAGCCACTATACTTGATCAAGGCAGTCCCCTAGCTCACATATGACCTCGTGGAGAATATATTGGATCATCATCGTCACTTCCAATGTTGGACGACACATTACTACATCAACGGTTGGGACCGCCAGGACCGCCACTTTTAGTAAAGAAGCCTGGACTACCAGCCAGAGCAGTAGTATAGGTTGAGCACCATTGTGGCTCCAGTAACCAATTCTAATCTCTCCAACTCCATTCTATGAGCATCAACTATTCTGCACGTCTACGAGCCACTTAGTCTCTATACCAGAATCAGATCCCGGTGCTGCTGGAGTTTCTTGGAGGTTCCATCTGACAACCCACTTACTCTAGCGAAAATGTGCAAACGTGGAGAAGAGGTTGCCTAACATCCTTAAAGGCCTGTCAACTCGGAAGACAAACGACATGCCAAGACTCTTGTTACAAGGCTAGACGCCTAGCAAGACATTCCGCCTAGTTTGGGCCAGGCCTTGTCAATTTTCTTTTGCTGAGTTGTTCACAATTTATTTGCAGAGCTTATACATAGTATTGTTGTACTTTGTGTTCTTGTAATACAATTAGAGCTTCCGCATTCATTTCTCAGTAGTTTTACAAGCGTTGCCTGGCACACCAAAGGTCCTGGCACGACAGCTAGGCCAACCAAGCCTTTGCTATGATCGTGCGAAATTCCAACATAAAGGACATGTGAAATAAATATAAGTACAATTTTCACAAAAAGGCTGTGTATAGAAACACATCCACAATGTGTGCTTAGACCAAAGTGGGTGCAACATCTTTTCAAGTGTCAAATCTTGTCATAAGAATCTTGTCATGTGTTGAATGTGGACACAACTTTGAGAGATAAGGGCGCCTCTTAGCCAAGCTAGCAAAACTATCATGCTCACTTTGTCAAAGGAGGAGCCCTCTAGGAGGATCTAAAACTGAATCCGATCTTACAAGGATCCCTTCATTTAGGTAGAGGTGGAGGTAGAACCTTAGGTGCTCCAAAATTCTGAGTTATTATAGTGCGGGATACTACCCTACCTTTCACACTACTACCCTAGTGACATGTGAATTCGATGAAAAAGATATTTTTACAGTTGCACATACATGTTTTTATGGAAATAGTTTATTATTTGAACACAATTGCAATGAAATAGGTGTGAAAAGCACAGAAAAAGAACAAAATCTGCATTGAGCGTGTTGAATACCCCGAAGGTTGTACATGGAAAGCGTTGTTTCTCGGCCCTAACCGTCCTTGAGTACCACGTGCGGGAAGCAATAAAGTGCATTTTTGAATTCTTTTGTGAAAAATCTAGAACAGGTCTGGTGATAATCAATAAATTTCAAAAAAATGAGAATCTTATTGCACTCGAACTCGAATATATGAATTCGTTACAAATGTAAATTAATTTTTGACAAATTCATGTGGTAGTAGGGAATTCTTACTAGTACACCTAGTGACGTACGTAGAGGCCTCGGAGTTCCCATCTATTTCCATGATTTCATTTTATTAGTGCTAACAATCCCAATGATATCATTGGTGATGTACGAATCACCCGAATGATGTGGGTATGGTATATGACAACGTACTAATTCCACTTCATGATGTAGCAATCCCCCACGATGTCACGTGTGAGCTATGCAACTTCTTTATGATGCTTTAGTGCTTAATCACAACATGTTAAAGCTGGCATCCTCGAATTATACCCCGTACAAGCTTGTCCCTAGGTTTTAAGCCTCAAACATAATATCTGATAGGTGGAAAAGGTACACATACCCTTCTAAGAATATTCCCATAGGTACATTCATGTCTTTACAACGGACACGACATTTGAACATCAATAGCTTGCTATTCTATCTAGTCAAATATTTATTCAAGGATGTTCCCAAATCTTTCCCTCACTTCTCTTAAAGGGTCCAAAATCATTATTCAACTACACGAGGCTGAAATACAAATCCAAATCATGCATTGCTTCACTGCAACATTCCCCCTTAGCTTAAGGTGCTTGGCGAAAGTTGTTTAATACGTCTTTAAGCACGTGTCAAAAACAAATTATTATAAAAAAACTTTGATATGGCATGGGAAACCATGTAGAACCATGCTATTAATTGTTACATGCATATTTTTCATAATTTTCACCTCCTCAATTGTCAATTATGCTAGGCACAATTCAACTTTTCACAATGGATGAAAATAAATCCTCCTTTAGACTTGAAAGTAGCATATGTAAGCTAGGAAAATGCAATTTATGGCCCAAAACATGTTTTAAGCCTTTCTCAACATGTTAAAAGGGTCCGATTTCCACTCTTTGTTCAAACCATCAATTTTACATGCCCACTTCTCAGTGGTGACCAATGGTTCTATATGTTGCACTACCTTTGTCATCTATTGCCGTTTGTATAGTCATAAGACCGTGTTATTTGACATTTGGAGTTCTGAAGAGAGAATGCTACTCCATTGGTCTACAAATACATTTATTGTCATGGGAGTCTCTCTCTTCACGAAGGAACATGGATTTGCATGGAGAAAATTGTTGGGTAGGTTCTTTTTCATACATGGTGCAAATATGGTGAATTTGAGATATGGTGTCATAAAGGACCTGCCTTTGCACTATTCCTTTGACATTTTGTCACATAGTGGGGGAAGATACATTTACCAAGTTGTAACTGGTTGTTTGCTTTTTGTTTGATAATACATCTATTTCGCATTGCGTTTTGTAATAATTATGGTTTGATTCAAACCCTCTTTCTAACGCTTCCTTCCATAGTAGAATCTTGATTTCTTCCAAGAAACGGGGTGATCGAAATTTTACAATCTACAACTGCATTAGTTGCTAACAGTAGAATGAATCAGAAGTTTATGAAGAGCTTTCTTCTCGATATAAGTGCATTGGAAAATTTAATGGTTATTCGACCATTTCTCTTGGTGTTGTGCTTTAACTTTTAAAATCCAGTGATTTTTCTTCATGCCCATCTACTCCTTTGGCTCAACTACAACAACAATATGATACGACCTTTTGGCTTATGGGTCAGTACACTATAGGGTCTCCTTTACCTCACCTTCTTGCTTTGCTCACATTTGCATACGACAACACTAAACTACAAGCATGGAATCGCAATGGCATGCTGCAAATTCAGGTCAATGTCTACTCATTCAGTTGTAATCAAGCACAAAAATAATGCTAACTTCATAGCTTCAGACATGGCCAAATACGCGATAAGTGCAATCAAGTGCATTTTTTGAAACCATTAAAATCCAAGCTATAGAAATTCCTTCACCAAATGATTTTAGCCACCACATCTTGTTGCGGAGGATGTGTAAGCATATACCAAAGTTTTCCTTCATCATTTTAGTGCTTCATATTTGAAGACTGATTTTTGTGCTTCGTTCCTACTAATTTTGTAGGCAAAGAAGAATTCGTCTTGTGAGCTTCAAATTCATGTAATTTCTCAAAATCATCATTGATTTCCAACATGATCTATTACATTTCTCTTGCTTTTAAGCATCACAATAAGTGTGAAATATTGTATGAGTGCATTAACAACTCCAATAGCTAAAGGAATTATATAAATTGTTTTGATTCTTAACAAATGACCATACATACCACTTTTATCGGCTTCCTACTTACTTCACACATAACTCCTTTGTTATCAACCTCATGAGTTTATGTGCAATTTACAATGTGCATGTACTATCATGGTTCAAATGTGCATCTTCAACTTGTCCATGCTACAAAGTTCGAGGTTCTTGTGTAGGTACTACAAGATGGCATTTCAGGTGACAATTCATGCCAGATTTCATTTGAGGAAGATGACTTGTAAAATTCTTTTGTGCTTTACATAAGGTTTTTCTACAAGATTCACTGCTTTGTTAAGGAATTGGAAACATATCCCCTACTCCTTTTTGGGCATCTAATGTCTTAAAATCGGGTCCAATCAGTGATTGGCCTTGTTCTAGTTGGCAAAAACTAAAGATCAACTCTTTTTCAACACAAGGATACCCACTGGAGGGGATCCTTTGGTTTTACAACTAATTGCTCAGCCCTAACTTTTCAGCTTTTCTTTTCTTATTCAATGTCACCCTTACTCATAACTTCAAAGTCACACGATCGTTTCCATTTTTCATCCTTCCTTGCCCTCTCTCTCACTCTTTCTCTTTCTCTCTCTCTCTCTCTCTCTCTCTCTCTCTCTCTATCTCTTTCTCTTTCTCTTTCTCTCTCTCTCTCTCTCTCTCTCTCTCTCTCTCTCTATCTCTATCTCTCTCTATCTCTCTTTATCTCTCTCTCTCTCTCTCTCTCTCCCCCTATCTCTCTCTCTCCACCTCCATCTCTCTCTCTACTTTCTCTTTTCATTCATCCCTTTGTGTCTAGCCTTTTTCCTTGTCACAAACCTGAATTGGTGGTCCCCCCATGGAACTTTGTATTTTGTAAAATTTCAAAAAATAATTCTTATTGAAAATGTTTCTAGTAGGATTATTTTGTATACGTTCTATTTCTTCAAGTAGGTTCTATGGGTAGGTCACCTCATGTGTTGTACTTGTTGCTACAAAACCTCGACTTTGGCATAATTGAGTGTGATGGTGTTTTCCACCACCTTGACCACAAGTTTGAAACACAAAATAGAATGGAAAAAAGCTAGTATCATCACACTTGTCCTTCATTGTGGTTCCAAAATAATCATGAGCACAATGTTCGATACAAGTCAATTGATGTGAAAACAAAATGTTTCATCCATAATTGATTTCATGTGCATGAAAAGGCATTCAAGTTCTTTCTACACATTTGCTTTGCACACTTCATCCCCAAACGCACAATTCTCCACTTCATACTACAAATCATGTCATCAGTAATATGCAACATGCATAGGCTAGTCAAATCCAATTAATAATTCGATTATAATCTTGCCATTTTATCCTTGATGAGTATGTTGTTACTACATCAAGGGTGTTAATACATGTGGATGGTGCATTTCAAGGCACTCACAGACCTTTATGCTTAAAGTGTCAACTCAAATCTAGGGTTATGTTCAAGTAGTAAGCCATGGGTGAGGAAGATTCTTTGGTTAACTCGCTATATGAACCAAAGAAAAGGATGCCATCCATGTACACCAATGCATGGCAGTTAAGATAAGCATGAAGATTAGGTGTATGAAGAATGAGATCATCATACACGAATGGCTAAAGTATTAGGACTCTTAACAAGTCTTGTTTCTTCCTCTATGAAAGGATTAGAATCTATTATTGGTCGTCCACACTCAACACCAATCTATGTACTCTTCCGCAACCATTGTCATATTTCTCTAGTTATTTCATGAACTTGGTAGTGTCCATCTCTTCATATTAGGAGGAGTTCTTCAAATCCAGTTATTATAAGACATAGAAATTTGATATCATAATGGTTAACATGATCTACGCTGTAGAGCAGTGACATTTAGGGGCGATTGTTTTGAAGAAATGGTTTATTTAAACATGGGTGAACGCTTTTGTATCAAGTCTTTTACTTAATTTATCCAGGATACTATCTTATTTGGTCTTCAAAAGAAACACCCACTTTACCTCCAAAAAATGAGAATATAGTGGAGTATTGATGAGCTCTTATTTCCTCTTGTCCATCAAGCAATTCTACTATGTTCCCCCCGATTCGTTCAACTCTACCACGCATTTTCCACTAAAATCTTCCTTTCATGCTAAAAACTAGTGGGAGATTCTACACTTGGATAAAAGACGGGGTAGTTTGGTTTGTCGTAGAAAATTCCAGAAGGATGCCCTCCCCCTCCTCCTAGTAGAAATGGAATCCTATGTACATAATATTGCTCTCTTGTGCTACTATATGTGTGTGATTTATCGACTGTTTAGCAGAACTGGTGGCTTCTCCTTCCATACCCGTTACGAATAATTTCGTGCAAACACCGCTCGAATTCCATTAACAACAACATCACAACCATGTTGAGAAAAGTGGGGAATCAGAGGCGATGAGAACAAATGGGCATATTCTAATCATTGTTCCACAACAATCTGTGGAACTATATTAGCTTATGCCTATAGAAGTGCTTCATTGTAATTGTTTTACATTTGGCCTGCCTTTAGGAGTGAAAAGGGCTCTTAAACAAAATAGCTTTGCGCTTGATCATGGTGCACTTTGATCTCATTTTGAGCCCAACAATTCATGTTCAAACATGTTTCAATGATGAGGCCCAAATATTGTTTTATGAAAAGGCTTTTTCAATCATCTTTCTCCTTAACTCTTTTGGCAAAAGTGGGAATCACATGCATCCATAAATTCGTAATTTACTTATATCTTTCTTGTATATATGTAAAGTTCGAAACTACATACTTTTAGGTGACAGAGTGTCAGGTACGCGGTTGTATACCAAAACTACTTGATTAAGTGCATACATTCATAAGATATCTTCAAGCCGTGAACAAAGGAGGACTCAATTAAAGAATGTCTTGTACAATGAAAATTATACATTCTTTGCATTTTTTCTAAAAGTTTATAGAGCATTACAAATTGAACCATGATGCCTATTTCTTTAATGTGAAGAATGAAGCTCGTGCTGGTGTTCTCTCCACCTTTGATAGAGCATATGACTTGAGAATCCCTATTGGTCGAATTCTTTACCATAGCTTGGCACTCCAAAACCTATCAAAGACTTCTTTCCTTGTATTTGGAGAATATAACCATGTAAATCAGGGAATATCGTTTATAAAAGGAAGACATTATTCAAGACCCAAGTTCCTTATGATTTTTTTTCGTAGCCTTTGGGTGAGTGAAATGGTAAGCTATATATTTCTTGCATTGATGGACTTTTTGGCAAGAGAAAACATTTACCCTGATAGCTTGAATTTTAAAAATTCATTTTAAAAATTAGTAGCCACCTTCTTTTCGTCATTCTTCATATCAAGTCACATGACCTGCTGGTGCTCATGGTGTTGACATGTTCCTCATGTTGTTGAAAAGTTGGTGCTTCATTTGGCTACACAATGATTCGTTAGGCTACACAACAATTTCTACACTAGGAGACACATGTTAACATTATTCTTAAAAGGAATTTGTGAGCCCAAAATTCAAGAGGGTTGAATTTCAGCCCAATCATGCCATGGGGAAGGATAAATATTTCTCATACATGGCACTTCATAGTGGTACTTTAACCGTTTCTCACAATGTGAGCTGAGTCTTTCGATTATTTTTTAAGTTGAAAGAATGTTCGCGACTATATAAGCAATTTAGATGACACCTTTTAACATCATGTAAGCACCTTTGTAACATTCCATGGTCATTTTCCCTTTCCTAACATCTTCACTTAGTAATAATCCTAGACCGTATTATGTTGGGCTAGTGGTTGTGAAAGAATGATCTGTCAAATGCAATGTCAATTGGACCTTTGTTTTAGGTACCAGTAATTCAGTTAGTAAAGAAGACTGTGACTTTGTGCATCTATAAGTTAGAATATTGATGCCAATTAGTCGATCTCCTCCATGCCCCATCCTTCTCCATTCTTATTTGACATTCGAGTATCCTTGTCTTCATCATCCTTCTCATTCGCAATGTCTCCCAGTTTTCCCCTTATATTGCATCTTCATTTTTGCCTAATTGTCAATAATCTACTTCTCATACTCTCTCCATATTTGGAAAATCTCCTTCAAATGGTGCCATTCTGTGCAGGTCATGATTTGGGTCAATTTCCACTATTTTAAAGGATGTTGACATTTTTATTAGGATGTCCAAGGTGGTTTTTCTTCATGGAATACTATGTTTATCTTTGACTTTCTCTTTAGTGGGGGATTATTAGGGTTAACATGAACGATGGTTGTTTTTGAAAACGTGTACCGGATAATAGTTATACTTCCCCATTTGTCAAACTTTCCAGCGTATTGCAATGTGAGAAATGTCTTAAACAGATATGATTCTATTAATCATGTCTAAGAATATTGTTTGAACTTTAGCATAAGCCTTTCATCCTTCTTGTCTTTATTACAGCAATTGAGAAAAAAGGTCACGAACACAAGCTTCGTATTGGATATGGTAACATTCAATACATCAAGCTTATCGTTTATGATTTATCATTTTACTAAGCTTTATGAGGCAAGGGAGACAAGGCCTTGTAAGGATGTAAGACATGAATGTCAACTTTTTGAATATGGAGGTCATTTTGAAGTAGGACATCCTCATTTTTCGTTTGATGTGAGGGAATATTTTGTTGTCCAACACCATAAATGCAACCTTGGTGAAATAGTTGAGGTCGCCCACAGCTTGTGGCAATGTACTAAACGGTGGAGGTGAGTCTGGCTTGTGAACGATTTTGCATTGATCATAAATCGGGGCAAATACTTGAATTGTACAAAAAGTGTGGGATATTCTTTCCTTTGAACCTATTTACCTTGATCCTTTCTGGTTTCTAGGAAGACGTTGTTACAAAAATTTTATTTGCTTAATCTTATGAACAAGTTCTTTCTGCTGCTCTTTGTTGCCCTTGCACAGGAAACTAGTACATGAATAAAACCAGATGTGCCTGAAAATTTGGCAATTCTATAATTCTTAACGGTTCGGCCATGTAGGCTTCTAGAATCCTTGCCAACCAAGCCTCTCGTTATGATCCTATTGGTGGGACCATTGGGACACATTGTGGTTGTATCATGACCAGTTGTGCTATCCCAAATACACATGATTCGGGTTGCACTTGCTTAGGTAAATCTTATTCTAAGAGTAACGGAGGAATTCTTTGAGATAGATAAGTGTTTGAAACTTCTTGATTTTTTTAATTCTACATTGGATTCTGACATGCTCTTGATGTTTCAATTACTACTTGAATGTCTCCTGTTCTAGTTTCACATCTTACCCTACAAATATAATTTATAGCACCGTCCTTGAAAATTACCCTATCCATTTTTGTGCCTTTATAGCTTGACCTTGAACATGTCTTTCAATGTTGCACCCATGCTTTTGACCCATGCATATGACATGAAGGATGGACTCATCATCAAGTGGATGATTATGCTCTCCTTGATTGTCTAGCTCCATTTTCTATGCTGAAACATTATTTGGTATGCAATATAAGTTATAAAGCATATGCAACAAACTCAATCCTATTGCTCCATAGATAGTGGAGATCATCTCTGAACATCATATGTTAGTGGTGTTGCTACATCAACTAGAAGTGCTTAGATACCATGTGAAACATTTACACAACAAAATCAATGGTTAAGGTCTATTTTCCTAAAGCAACATGTGAGAATTGTTTTGTTCGGGGATCTAATTTCAATTCTTTACAAAAATACAATGTAGATGTCTAACAGTTCTTTGTATAATTCTCAAAAGAGCATTTTACAACACAAATTGTGTCTCCATTCAATTCTTAAAGTGGGCATAATGTCTTTTCAGTCGTCAAAGCCTTATTACAAGACTCTTGGCATCAATTCCACGTAGATATCCCTTTTCCATTTCAATGCACCTTCTTTTTAAGTGAGACAAAATACAAGGTTCATTAGGTTCATGGAGGAGGATTCTCTTTTGGTCGAAAACTAAGTGCAACGTGAGAAAGCTGGATTTTCATAGTTAAAAATGGTATTAAACACTATGCTTCTCCTTAATGTTCACTCAATGAAGTTATCAGTATTATCCTCCCATTCTACCTTTACTCAAACTGGTTCACTTGGCCACGTAGGTGGTCGTCTAAGTGGTCCTAGTAGTTGCCATAATTTCATTCTAGATGATAGCCCCACTGATCTAGCTGCTCCAACTATTGATGTTGAAATGTGTCGACCAATGTGTGTAAATTCAACAATGATGTACTTGGTTTTCCGTACTGATGATGTACTAATGCCACAAGAGGTCACGTGTGAGCTAGGTAACCTACTGGATGACTTTACACTAGTAAAAGCAAACCTCGTAGGGATTTCACATTTTAATCTTTCCTTGAACAAGGTCATCGTAAATTTTTAAAGTACACAGAAAAAATAGGCTACTAAGACGACGTAGTCACATCTTTCTCGGAATCCCCCCATAGTTATATACATTTCTAGGTTGTGACTATAACTTTAAGAAATATGTACCTACAGTGCAAAATTCTTTTCAGTGAGAACTCCCTCAAATGTTTTTGGTTAAATATATTTTTGATAAAGGATTTTATCAAAATTTCAAATATCCAAGATGAAACGAAAATTCAGGATACTTTTCTCTTCACTTCAACAATTTTGTAGTTTAACCATACTTAAGATCATTAGAATGTTTCAAACCAGAATATTAGATTTCAAACCAAAATCTCAGATTTAAACTTAAATGTGATATAAGCCAAGTTAGATTGGTCAAATTGACAACAAAGATATGTAATTCATTTATAAACTAAATTAATTCCATATCTTTATTATCAATTTGACCAATGTAACTTGGCTTATATTACATTTAAATTGAGGTAATTTACTTTGGCTTTCTTATAGAAACATGTTATGATCTAAAATGATGTTGGGCCTCATGATGTATGAGCACTTTGATGAACATTTTAGTGGCTATGGAAGTTACCGAATGCTCCTTGCCTATGACAAAATAGGCAGTGAACATTAAACCCTCAACTTCAATCAAGAAGGAAATGTTTTTATGATGCACCATTGTTGAAAAAATGATGAAACACCCACATTCATGTTTAATTAAAAGAGAACAAAATAGTTGCAAAATATTAAAAAACCATTACTGTAAAACTATTAATTTTTATAAGGGTATCATGAATCAAAATATAAACTGATATGGGGGCCAGAGGACCCTTAAAAAATCTTAATATAGAAGATACATGTTTTCAGGCAAGGTTGACATGAGGTCTCACAAAAACATGTTGTTGAGTACAAAACTTCATTAGCAATAGGAAGATGTTTAGATTTGGTAGTTTTGACATTTCAACTTCATCCCTCCTTAGATCCCTTGTGTTGAGCTTGTCTAATGATGGGAATCACATGTGGGGGGCACTAAGAAATGGTCATGGATTTCTTTTTCAGAAAATTATCATAATATTACGTGAACATTAATCTAGGGATCTGCATGACAATGATGCATGGACCATAGCTTTGAAATGCTTATCACACTTCTTTTTTTACATCATGTTGTAAATACATATGTGGAAAAATATAGCAAAGATCAAGGTTGTATCTTTTAATAATATTTGGAAATAATATGAATTTTGTTCACGGTGGTTAATTTATAATTTTTTTCTTGTGAGAAAGGAGAATGATACATGTAAGAACTCTCCACTGAAATTATGAATCATGTCAAATACACTTCAGAGAGTTCGATAGCCATGAGATTTGATACAATACATATTATACAGTATATAGTTCTTTAATTCCAGAAAGAGCATTAGAGAAAGTCCGACGAACATTTAGAACTGTAAAGATTTATTTCTTTGCCAAAACCCAAGCCAAGGGATGTCGTCATGTAGGGATGCAAACGTTTGCAGAAACATGTGATTGGGTTTACATAACTATCGCGTTATGTAAATATCATCAAACTTGAACACGAGCCGTGATCTGATCTTCTTCAAGCATTCCATTAATTTCATCTTCTGAACAGCCCCTCATATTTCAAGGGCTCGCTTTGGTCTTTGCGTCAACTGCAGGATGCAAGGATACCACTATGATTGTTGAGTGACCAAATCAATAATGATTGTAACGCAGTCTTGCAAGTGGATAACGGCATTTCGATGAAGGTGCCAAGGATCAAGTAAGAGAGAGAAAGAGAGGCACTGAGAGAAAGGAAGGGAGAGGCCGAAGGTGCCTGACTGAACTCTTTGCTGGAACACTTTCAAATATGGTTAAGGTGCCAATGACAGAGAAGCTTTTTTCACTACTTCGCGATGGTACAGACCATGCCTGGAAGTTCGTCTGTGAACCATCGCAGTTTGCTTGAAACAATTCGAGACGTCAGGAATGAGGCTTCTTTGCGCCTGTTGATCCTGTCTTTCAACGCACACGTTTCTCTATTTCAGTGTAAATATCAGCCTACGAGTGAAAATTATATTGGAATATTTCGTGCAACGGATTTCGCTTATGCGGATTTATGCTGAACTTTCCGAAAGCAAGGAAAGCAATTGAACGCACTGGCGATACGACAGGAAAGGCATAAAATATCGGACTACAGACAAACCAGACTGTTGCCCAACACGGATGAGCCCAACCCCTGACGGTTCATTAAACCAAACCACACAGTTCAAATAAAGAGTTCCAAGGCAAGGCCCAGATGCTTGTGGATTAAAACCATTCCGCATTCTTTTGTTGGAGGAATCTATTTAAAATGTTTAAGGTTCCGAGCGATAGCAAACACAGGTTCGCATGCTTTTTGTGAATGTCAAACTTGAAACTCTCAGCACAATTTTCTCACCGACGCTATTGCATTCACTGCGTGAGACGGCTCGAAGTGATTTCTAAAGCATCGAAGTCTTTGACAAGGGTAGCTAACGATTAAAAAAGTTGCGCGGGGGCAGTTAGTTTTATGCGACTTCGATGGTGGATAGATAGATTATTATGTTTATCGTCGCTACTCCACCACGGGGAATGGACGGTGGCACAGAGCCACATGTGACAGTGAGAGTCAGGAGGGACATCCACACACGACAAACATGGAGAGGGGCATGCATGTGCCCACTGTCAAGTGTAAAGAAGCACACAGGGGTCAAAGCAAATGAAGTCCTAGCGAGATTCTGATGGTGGTAGTCAAGACTGCATGTGCGGACGCGAAGTTGACGTTCGCGTCCAAGGACTAGGTCCCCCCATTACAGTCTTTGTGCCTGAAAGTGCTGCCGATCGCAGCAACTAACGACTCTAAGTCAAAATGACGTGAGCAGTCCTCGTAGAGGACAAAATTCCCATTAGGTACAGACTAAACGTATGGAAGCTCACATTGACCACCTAGTTAACAGGGATGATGACAATAGAGCAGCCATTGCCATAAAAGAGGAAAGGAGATAAAATCTCAAGAAGAAAATCATTCCAATCGGAAAATTTAGAAATCCTAGTTTATATGTAGGAAACCGAAACCAAATATGTATTTTATATTTGGTGTGATATAAATGAAAAGAAATGTGGAAACATAAAAAAGATCTTTCAAACCTATTAAAATATCTATATCTATATCTATATCTATATCTATATCTATATCTATATCTATATCTATATCTATATCTATATCTATATCTATATCTATATCTATATCTATATCTATATCTATATCTATATC
>SZWC01027968.1:2500-14865 GCA_023375785.1 Penium margaritaceum | reverse complement strand
GTGCCCCCTTTTTGTTTCTTGTACTCTTCCTTTCTTCTTACTCTCTCTCTCGTCTGCTTTTCACCCACTCTCTGTGCCTCGTGTGCCCTTTTCTCTGTGCCTCGTGTGCACCATCGTGCGGCTCGTGTCCGCCTTCTCCGTCTCCTGTTCTCCTCCCCATCCTGTCCTTCCTTTCCCTTCCCCATCATTCCTCCCCTTCCCCTGTCAGCCTCTCTTACTCTTTTTTCCTTTTTCCGCATGTCGTTCCCCTCTCGTTGCTGGCTCTTCCTTTACTCCCCCTTCCTTGTCCCGCAAGCTATTCCTTTGATCTCTCTCCCTTGTTACCTCTAGCCCTGCCCTTGCCCTTCTTTGTCTCCGTTCTCTTCCCCGCTCTTTCTCTCCTCTTTTCTCTCTCTCTCCGCTCGTCTCCTTCCCTTTTGTGCATCCCCCCCTGCTTTTCTCCCTCCTCGCCTTCGCCTTTCTCGTCTCTCCTCCCTCCCCTGTCCACTCTTACTTCGCCTCTCTCCCACTGCACTCGCTCCCCCTCCGCCTCCCTCTCCTCGTCCACCTGCCTACCCATCCCTCCCCTCCCTCCTTGTCTTCTCTCCTCTCCCTCCCTCTTCCCTAGTGCTCTCCCCCCCTATCTCTCTCTCTCTCGCGCCCTCTATCTCAATCCCTCTCTCTCTGTCTCTCCCTCTCTCTCCTCTCTCTCTATCTCTCTTCCCTCTCTCACCCTCTCTCTCTCTCTCCCTTCCTATCTCCCTCTCTCACTCTCTCCTCTCTCTCGGTCTCTCTCTCTCCTCCTCTCTCTCTCTGTGTCCTCTTTTTCTCTCTCCTCTCCCTCTCTGCGTCTCTACCCCCTCTCTCTCCCTCTCCCTCTCCTCTCTTCGTCTCTCTCTCTCTCCTTCACACTCTTCCTCCCTCTGTCCCTCTCTTTGTCTCCTTTTCTCACTCTCTCTCTCTCTCCCTTCTCTCCTCGCTCTTCATCTCTTTCCTCTCTCTGCTCTCCCTCTCCCCTCCACATCGGCTTCCCCGGTCCCTGCGCATTCTGCTCCACCGCCTCCATCGTTCCTGTCACTGCTTCATTGGCTCCATCGGCTTTTGGCTCGGCGTTCGGCCCTGGTCCGTGGCGTCGTTCGGCTCTCCCTCGCCCCTCCCCCTGTAATCCCCTCCGGCACCTGAGCTCCCTCCCTTCGCTGCGTTCGCTGTTTCCCTCCTCGACCGTCCGCGTCCTCGGTTGTTCGCCACCACCATTCCCTCCCCCTCCTCTCCCCTCGGGCCTTTCCGGCTCCCTCCTGTCCCACTCCTCCTCCCTTCCCCCGCCTCTCCTCTCTGCTTCCTCCGTCCTCGCCGCCACCGTCTCCTCCGGCGCGGCGTCTCTCCCTCCTCCATCGCCTCTTTCCCTTCCTCTCCCTCCCTCCCTATCCGTCCCTTCCGTCATCACTGTCTCTCCCTCCCCTCTTCTTCTCTCCTCTCCTTCCTTTTTTCTCTCCTCTCTTCCCTGTCTTCCTCTCTCCCCTCTCCTTCTCACTCCCCTCTCGCCTCTTCTCCCCCCCCCTCTCTCCCTCTCCTCTCTCCCCTTCCATCTCACTTCCCATCCTTTCTGTCCCCTCTCTTCCTCTCTCTCTCTCTCCTCTCCCTACTCCCCTCCCCTCCTCTCTGCTGCCCCTACCCTCCCTGCCACCCTCTTCTCCTGTGAGCCCTCCCCTCACTTCTCCCTCAATTGCTCGTTCCCTTCCGCTTTCTTGTTCTCTCTTCCTCCTCCCTCTCCTCCTCCTTTCCTCTCCATCTTCTCTCTTCTTCTTCACCTCCTTCCCCTCTCTCTCTCCTCTCCCCTCTTCTCTCTCCATTTTTCTCTCTTCCTGATTCCTGCGTTCCTTCACTCTGTTTTTGTCTCTCACTCTCTTTCGATTTGCCCTCCTTGTTCCGTCCTCCCGTTCCCCCTCTCTTTCCTCTCGCATCCTCTCCTTTACCCCTCCCTCTTCTCTCTCCTTTCCTCCGTTCTCTTTTCTCGTTCTTCTACCTTCTCCTGCCCCGTGTCTTTGTTTTCTCCCTTGTTTTTCCCTTGTGGTTCTTGTCCGCGTGCTGTTCCCCTGCCGTCTCATGTGTCTTTTCCTGGTCCTCTCCCTCTTCTCTGTGTTTCGCGTGTCTTGCCGGCCCCTCGGTGGCCTCGACCCCTCTCCCTTTTTCCCCTTCTTCCCTCGCTTTGTTTCTCCCTCCTTCCCTCCTCCTCTAAAGAACATCCCTGAATACACACTATCCACTATGGCTCTTCACTCCTCTTCCCCCCTCACTGCTCGGTCTTCATGTAGCCGCCTCTTCCTTTCCTCTCTTGCTCCGCCTCTAGCATCGTGTAGTGCCATGCCTCAGCTCGGTCTCGCTGGTGCTCTGGCAGCTGCGGCAGCTGCTAGAGCCGCTCGCGCTGAAACAGAGTTCGTTGATGCCCCCTCCCGTGCTCCCAGTCCCCCTGCATCCGATGGTTCCGGTCTTGACGACGATTCCCTCACCCTCTCTCCTCAGTTCGCCCCGGCTGCCGCTGTCACTTCTGCCCTCGTCGCTCTTCGCGCTCCTCTCCCTCCACCCCCTCCCACACAGCCTGCCCCTCTTCGCGATCCCCATGCGCTCCTCTCGATAGCCATTGTTAATGCCCTCGCGGCTCGTCGTATTCTTGACCAGTCCATCGCCCTGCCTCCCCTCGGTGGTCCTGCGGTCCACCCTCCCCACGCCGGCTTCGCCCGCAGACGTGCATGGCTGGGCGGCGCCGACGCTCCGGGCCGCGCGGTTGCTCCCGGTAGTGGTGGGGTTCCTGCTGGCGGTGCCTGTGCTGGTGTCCTTCGTGCCGTGGCCGATGCGGGTGGTGGTACGGCGGCTGGCGTCAGCGGTTGTGCTCTCCCTGCTGGTCTCGGTGGTGCCGCTGTTGCTGTTGGAGGCTCCGTTGCGGCAGGTGGTGCAGTTGTCCCCGGCGTCGGTGGGGGAGCTGCTGTCGTCGGTGCTGGTGCTGCGGCTAGAGGTGCCGCTATCGTTGGAGGTGCAGCTCCTGCCAGAGGTGCTGCTCTCGCTGGCGGTGCTGCTGTTGCTGGAGGTGCTGTTCCGCGGACCCTCATGCTGCGCTCGCTCGTACTGAGGCTCGCCTCGACGCTATGACCTTGGCCGTCGCTCAGCTCCTCAGCCATGGCCTTTGCACTACCGTCTTGCCGATGCCCCTCATCCCCGCTCCGAGCCACGCTGCTGGCACACCCTTCAGCGAGTGGTCTGTTCGTTTTGGCTCGTGGGCGCACATGCATGATATGTGGGAGCACTACGATCCAGCTCCCACCATTCCCATCACACACCCTGAACGTGCTCCCCTCGCCTTTCACCTTCTTTATTCCGCCGCCCCCACCGTAGCCCTCCTTTAGCTTGATCGCTTCGCCCCGACCACCACCCTCCCCGCTCGGCCTCGGAATGCCTGGGCTGCACTTCTGGCTCTGTACTCTTCGGACTCCTTTTGCTCCGCTACCTCTCTCCTCTCCGACCTTCGGGCTCTTCATCGTCGTCCTGACGAGTCTTTGGGTACCTATCTCGGCCGTGTAGAGCTCCTACAGAGCAAGCTTCTCGTTGCAGGCGCCTCTCTGACTGATTAGGCCTTCGTCGCATCCGTTGTCGCTGGCCTCGGTCCTGCTTTCTCCGGTGCCCTCACTTCCTTCCCCCTCGCTCTCACTCTTCAGGTTGCATACCAGACCCCTGGAGCCGTTTGGCCCGTCTTGCTAGACGGGCTCCGCTCTTTTCAGGCGGTCTCGCAGCCTACTGTCCCTTCCCCTGAGCCTCTCCTGCCTGATGTTCTTCCTAGTCTCCTCCCTGCTCCGGTGGCACATGCACTTGCCGTTCGTGCTCCACCGGGCGTTGGCGGTGCTCGTCAGCCCACATGCTGGAACTGTGATGTCGTGGGCCATCGTCATGATATGTGTCCATTTCCTCCAGTCCCTGACCTTCGTGAGCGCGTTGCGCATCAGCGTGCTCTCCTTCGTGGTCGTGCTTATATTGCTCCAGGTGGTCCTCCCCCAGCTGCAGTCCTTGCCGTGCCTCCCCTTCTTGTCCCTGTTCGTCCGCAACCAGTGCCCGAGGCATCTCCCCCACTTACCGAGGATGCGATCATCGCTCTCATTCATTGCGTGTTCGCTGAGGGTTTGCTCGGCGGCCCTCCGCCCGCTGGTACGTCTCCCGTGTTTGATCTCCTTGCTACCCCCTCCCCTTGTTCCACTCCCAGTTCTCACTTGGCTGTTGATAGTCTACCTTCCACCTCTCCCCGCACGACTGCATTCTGTCTCCTCTCCGGCACTGAGCGTGTCGTAGCTCTGTCCTGGGTGGTAGATGGTGCCGCGACCGATCACATGTGTCCCGTTTGCGCAATGTTTACAGAGTTGAGTCCGGTCTCCACGATCACGTCGGTGTACACGGGGGATGGGGCCCCCTTGCCCGTGCTCGGTGTTGGCACGATTTGCCTTACCTCTTCGGTCGGCTCCCTCACGCTGACCTCTGTTCTCTACGTCCCCGCTCTTGATTTTTCTCTTCTCTCTGTGCCGACCCTCGACGTGTGCGGGTTTTCCACTGCTTACGCCATCGGCCTCGTTGTTGTCACTGATCGTGCTAGTGGCCGCGTCATCCTCCGTGGCCGCCAACCTCCCGGTGAGGGCCTGTACCAGGTTCTTGGACCGCATTCGGTCTCTGCCCCCGTGGCGGACGCCGTTGCACTCGTCGCCCTCTCTAGCTCCGCTCACTCTCACCTTCTTCATCGTCGTCTTTGCCATCTTCCCTCCCCTGTCGTGGCCTCCCTTCTCCGCACAATTCCCGCTAACAGCCCCTCCCACCCCTCCTTCCATGCCCCATGCGCTGCCGATTGCACCTTTTGTGCTATCGGCAAGATGCATTGTCTTCCCTTTCCGTCCTCCCCCTCTCGCGCGTCTGCCCTTCTGGAGCTCGTGCACGCTGACATCCTTGGTCCGCTTCAGGATGAGTCTCTCGCTGAGCATGCCACGTATGTTCTCAGCTTGATTTACGATTATTCTCGTTACACATGGGTCTTTTTCCTCTGAGCAAAGAGCGATGTTGCTCAGACCATCCAGTCATGGTATGCGTCTACGCAGCGGCAGAGTCATCACCAGTTGATGCATTTTCGGTCTGACCGTGGCGGCAAGTTTTTTGGTTCCACGACATCGTTCTTCGATCGGGAGGGTGTGGTTCATGAGCTCTCTGCTCCCTATTCTCCGCAGCAGAATGGGGTCACCAAGCGCTGGAACCGCACGCTCATTGAGGGCGTCCGTACGATGATGGCTGAGGCCGGTTTTCTTGATCGCGGCAGTAGCTTCTGGTCTGAGGCGGCTCGGTATCGTACATGGGTTTGGAACCGTATCCCTCACGGGCCCCTCCCTCCCGACACCACGCCATTCCAGCTGTTCTTCGGTCGACGTGCAGACCTCAGTCAGGCCGTGGTTTGGGGGACCATGGCCACTGTTTACCTAGTTCCTATTTCTCGACCTGGCAAGCTTGATTCACCTGGTCGTCTCTGTGTCTTTCTTGGGGTTGCCTCTCACTCTCGGGCCCACCGGTTTTGGGACCCCATCGCTCATCGCCTCATTGAGTCCTGTCATGCTCGCTTCTTTAAGCAGATGACATACGGCGCCTATCGCATGGACCGTTGTCTCCCCTCCCCGGCCTCTGCCACGGCCTACACCTCCGATGGCCTTGTGATCGCTGGTGCTCCCTCTCCCTCCCTGCCTGCCTCTGTGCCCCCCACGTTGCCTCCTTTGCACCCCCCCACCACCTTCTCTCCTCCTGAGCCCCCACCACCCGTCCCATTGTCGACCTCTCACCCCCTCCCTTCCCTCTCTACCTTCTTCCAACCCTCCGTCGGTACCTTACCACCCCGTCCTAGTGCTCCTTCCTCTCTCCCCATGCCTCCTATGGGTGGATCCCTTCCTGCGTCTCTCTCCCCTCCTCCCCCTGCTCCATNGTCCCTGAGGACGTACCTCCACGCGCATCCTCTCCCGTCGGTCTCGCGAGTGACCCTGTCCTTGTCGCTATTTCGCCATTCCCCCCGTCTTCGCCCACCTCCCCCCCTATTGCACCACCCGCCTCCACCGCCGTCGTTCTCCCTCTTGTCGATGTCCTCTCCCAGGAGACTCTTCCTCCCCTCCCCTTCCCCTCCCGGTCCGCCTCGTTACCTGCTCTTCTCCCTTCTCCACCTCCTTCGGCGGTGTCCCCCAGCCCTCCTCCCTTGAGTCCTGACTCCCTTCTCGGTGTTCCCCCTCGGCCGCACTCGTGGATTCGGACTCATGCTGCCTGGGTTCGTCCTCCCGTCCTACCGACTCCCTCCCTGCCATCTCCCCGCGCACCCTCTCCTGGCCCGCACCTTTCTGTTTTTTTGCTTTCTTGCCCCGTCTTGGACACTCCTCCGCCCTCCTCTCCCGTCTTGTCTCGCACTCGCTCTCGCACCGCTCGTGCTCTCACCTGCACCTCAGATCCTATCTCCGCCGCTCCTCCGTCCCCTCCTTCCTCTCCGCCTGCCCCTATGCCGCCTTTACCCCCTCCCCTCTCTTCTTCCCTTCCCCTCTCTTCGGAGAACTCTCCCTTCCCCCTTCCCTCCTCACCGCGGTCCTCCCCTGACGTTGCCACCCCCACGTCCCGCCCTCTCCTACCCTACACCTTCCATCCGGGCCATCCTCATGGTCGCCACTTCTTCCATCGTGAGTTCTCCCCCGCCCTTGATGTGTGCACAGACCATTGTTTTGTCAGCACACCGGCATCTGCTGCACGTGCCCTTGCGGTCATGTCGGCCCCACCCGCTTCTCCCCTCCCCTCTCTGGATGAGTCCAACCCACTCACCCTTGCCGATGCTCTTGCTCGCCTTGACGCTGCTGCTTGGCATGCGGCATACGTCACAGAGCTTTCCGCTCTGGCTGAGCATGGTGTGCTCGAACTCGCTGACCTTCCTCCCGGTCGCAGAGCAATCAAGGCCAAGTGGGTCCTACGCAAGAAGTTCACCGCCTCTGGTGCCCTCGATCAGTACAAGGCTTGCCTCACAGCGAAAGGCTACTCCCAGGTCCCCGGTGTCGACTTCACCAACACGTATGCTCCCGTTGATTGTTTCACGACGAGTCGTGTCGTCATCTGTCTCACAGCTCACTTTCAGTGGGAGCTCCACCAGATGGACGTGAACAACGCCTTCCTCCACGGTCATCTGGAGGAAGAGTTGTACATGGTCCAGCCCCCTGGTTTCTCCGATGGCACCGGTCGCGTCTGCCGTCTCCGTCGTGCGCTCTACGGCCTTCGTCAGTCTCCTCGTTGTTGGGACGAGGAACTCTTGTCCACCCTTGTCCGTGGTGGTTTTTGCCTCAGTCAGTCTGACCCCTCCCTGTTTGTCGAGGGCACGGCAATCGTGCCCGCCTTCATTCTTGTGTATGTCGATGACCTTCTCATCACCTCTCCTTCATCCTCTGCGATCTCCGCGGCCAAGGGTCTTCTCTCCTTGGCATATCGCATGAAGGACCTCGGTCTCGCAACAATGTTCTTGGGCATGCAGATTGAGCTTCTCCCCGGGTGTCTGTTGGTCCATCAGGAGCGCTATGTCCAGACCCTTGCCAACCGCTTCTCTTCCATTGTTGACCTCTCCCGTCCTCTCTCTGCTACCTAAACGCCCATGCCACCAGGCACCCAGCTCGCTCTCCGTGTAGCCCACAACACTGAGTCTGGTGCACTGGAGTCCGCCGTCACGTTCCAGTCCATCATTGGTGCCCTCACCTATCTGGCTGGCACCACTCGCCTGGAAATCGCTTGTGCGGTGAATGTCCTCGCTCAGTACGCCCGCGAGCCCCGCACGGCTCACCTGCAGGCAGCCGCGTACGTCCTTCGCTATGTCCTTGGCTCTGCCGGGGCTGGTCTTGTCTTCCAGGCCGGGTCCGGTGTGCCGCTCTTGGAGGGTTACGCTGACAGTGACTACGCTCGCAACTCCAACGCTCGCAGCTGCAGTGGCTTCGTCTTTCTTTTGGGCTCTGCTGCTGTCTCATGGCGTAGTGGGAAACAAGGATGCGTGGCTCGCAGCACTCAGGAGGCTGAGTACATGGCTCTGGGCGGTGCTGCTGCCGAGGCCGTGTGACTCCGTTGCCTTCTCGACGAACACCACCTTCCCATCCCGGCTGTGTCCCTCCACACGGACAGTGAGAGCTGGCTGGCCATTACCCGGAATGCTGGTACCCTTCATCGCTGCACCAAACACATCAATGTTGAACACCACTACATGCGCGATGTTGTTAAGACAGGAGATGTCTCTCTCCGGTTCATCTCTGCTCAGTACCAGCTCGCAGACTTTCTCACAAAGGCTCTACACCAGCCTGCCTTCGCTGCGAGTATTGCTGCGGTCGGCCTCCGTACCCTTCCCTCGATGGACTGATGCCCCTCCTTCCTTTCCTGTTCTCTCTGCCTGCATCCCTTGGTCCTCTACTCGATGACCACTTGCATGTCCCACCCGCATTTGTGCACTCGATACAGGTCTTCTTCACTCCGTGTGTCCATCCCCTACAGGATCTTCCGTACTCGCCCTCCCTTGTCGCCGAGCTTGTGTTTTCCTGCCTCTTTCCTCCCGTTCTCCCCCCTCCCGCACCGTGTATGCGTGCCTCTGGACATTGGTGTGCAGGTCCTTGACCACGCGGCCCTGTCCCTGGCGGCGTGCCATTCCGCACGCGCTCCTCCGGTGGGACGGTGTCGTTTGGCTTGATGCCTCGGGTGGGGTGCTTCTGGAGGGGCCCTTCTGGTGGTCTACCTCTGGGTGGTGCTTGCTCCCGGCGGGGCGCTCCTTGCTGGATGCCTCTGGATAGACACTACTGGAGGGGCGCTACTGGAGGGGCGCTACAAGCGGGGCGCTACTGGAGGGGCGCCGCTGGCGGGATGCCACTGGAGGAGTACTTCTCGAGGGGTGCTCTTAGCGGGCTCCACCTGGGTGATGCCCTCAGCTGGGTGTTGCTGGATGCCTGCTCCTGGGGAGGTGCCTCTGGGTGAGGGCCTCTTGCTGGCTATCCACCGATGGGGTGCTCATGTCTGGGTGCTCCTCTTAGCTCCTCATGGTCCTTGCACTCTTGTGGTGTGGTGCTCAAGCCTTTTGCTTGGGGCATCCACCCTCGCTTACGCTATCACGTTAAAGTAGCAAACGTTTTCTGTCGTTTAGGGTTAGCTAGCCTAGTTCAGTCCTTGCCTTCTGCTTGCACGTACTTCTTGCGAGACGTGTGTCCACTTACACTCGGAGTTCGTGGGACACGCTTGACATTCGCTCAAGCTAGGACAAATGTGTCTCGCGTGGTTCACCACATGATGTGGCGAGCCACGCGAGACCTGGGGTGCGACCCGATAGGGGTCACGCACCCAGGCCTCTCGAGCTCACTTTTCCATTCATCCAGCCTAATTTCACTCTGCCCAAAATCTCGATCTCCCTAAGTCCTCAACTGCTCAATCCTCCCCTCACAACTCTTGAGAGCAACCCCCCCTCACAGCTCTCGAGAGCTCTCCCCCATCACAGCTTTTGAGAGCTCCCCGTCTCTCACAAGATAAGCGGGACAGTTAGTCCCGCAACTAACTCCCGAGCTCTCCCACCACCCGCCTCCTCCACTCTCCTCCACCTGTCTCTCCCGGCTGACCTCACCCTCATCAACAGATATAGATATAGATAAAGATATAGATAAAGATATAGATATAGATATAGATATAGATATAGATATAGATATAGATATAGATATAGATATAGATATAGATATAGATATAGACATAGATATAGATATAGATAGAGATAGAGATAGAGATAGAGATAGAGATAGAGATAGAGATAGAGATAGAGATAGAGATAGAGATAGAGATAGAGATAGAGATAGAGATAGAGATAGAGATAGAGATAGAGATAGAGATAGAGATAGAGATAGAGATAGAGATAGAGATAGAGATAGAGATAGAGATAGAGATAGAGATAGAGATAGAGATAGAGATAGAGATAGAGATAGAGATAGAGATAGAGATAGAGATAGAGATAGAGATAGAGATAGAGATAGAGATAGAGATAGAGATAGAGATAGAGATAGAGATAGAGATAGAGATAGAGATAGAGATAGAGATAGAGATAGAGATAGAGATAGAGATAGAGATAGAGATAGAGATAGAGATAGAGATAGAGATAGAGATAGAGATAGAGATAGAGATAGAGATAGAGATAGAGATAGAGATAGAGATAGAGATAGAGATAGAGATAGAGATAGAGATAGAGATAGAGATAGAGATAGAGATAGAGATAGAGATAGAGATAGAGATAGAGATAGAGATAGAGATAGAGATAGAGATAGAGATAGAGATAGAGATAGAGATAGAGATAGAGATAGAGATAGAGATAGAGATAGAGATAGAGATAGAGATAGAGATAGAGATAGAGATAGAGATAGAGATAGAGATAGAGATAGAGATAGAGATAGAGATAGAGATAGAGATAGAGATAGAGATAGAGATAGAGATAGAGATAGAGATAGAGATAGAGATAGAGATAGAGATAGAGATAGAGATAGAGATAGAGATAGAGATAGAGATAGAGATAGAGATAGAGATAGAGATAGAGATAGAGATAGAGATAGAGATAGAGATAGAGATAGAGATAGAGATAGAGATAGAGATAGAGATAGAGATAGAGATAGAGATAGAGATAGAGATAGAGATAGAGATAGAGATAGAGATAGAGATAGAGATAGAGATAGAGATAGAGATAGAGATAGAGATAGAGATAGAGATAGAGATAGAGATAGAGATAGAGATAGAGATAGAGATAGAGATAGAGATAGAGATAGAGATAGAGATAGAGATAGAGATAGAGATAGAGATAGAGATAGAGATAGAGATAGAGATAGAGATAGAGATAGAGATAGAGATAGAGATAGAGATAGAGATAGAGATAGAGATAGAGATAGAGATAGAGATAGAGATAGAGATAGAGATAGAGATAGAGATAGAGATAGAGATAGAGATAGAGATAGAGATAGAGATAGAGATAGAGATAGAGATAGAGATAGAGATAGAGATAGAGATAGAGATAGAGATAGAGATAGAGATAGAGATAGAGATAGAGATAGAGATAGAGATAGAGATAGAGATAGAGATAGAGATAGAGATAGAGATAGAGATAGAGATAGAGATAGAGATAGAGATAGAGATAGAGATAGAGATAGAGATAGAGATAGAGATAGAGATAGAGATAGAGATAGAGATAGAGATAGAGATAGAGATAGAGATAGAGATAGAGATAGAGATAGAGATAGAGATAGAGATAGAGATAGAGATAGAGATAGAGATAGAGATAGAGATAGAGATAGAGATAGAGATAGAGATAGAGATAGAGATAGAGATAGAGATAGAGATAGAGATAGAGATAGAGATAGAGATAGAGATAGAGATAGAGATAGAGATAGAGATAGAGATAGAGATAGAGATAGAGATAGAGATAGAGATAGAGATAGAGATAGAGATAGAGATAGAGATAGAGATAGAGATAGAGATAGAGATAGAGATAGAGATAGAGATAGAGATAGAGATAGAGATAGAGATAGAGATAGAGATAGAGATAGAGATAGAGATAGAGATAGAGATAGAGATAGAGATAGAGATAGAGATAGAGATAGAGATAGAGATAGAGATAGAGATAGAGATAGAGATAGAGATAGAGATAGAGATAGAGATAGAGATAGAGATAGAGATAGAGATAGAGATAGAGATAGAGATAGAGATAGAGATAGAGATAGAGATAGAGATAGAGATAGAGATAGAGATAGAGATAGAGATAGAGATAGAGATAGAGATAGAGATAGAGATAGAGATAGAGATAGAGATAGAGATAGAGATAGAGATAGAGATAGAGATAGAGATAGAGATAGAGATAGAGATAGAGATAGAGATAGAGATAGAGATAGAGATAGAGATAGAGATAGAGATAGAGATAGAGATAGAGATAGAGATAGAGATAGAGATAGAGATAGAGATAGAGATAGAGATAGAGATAGAGATAGAGATAGAGATAGAGATAGAGATAGAGATAGAGATAGAGATAGAGATAGAGATAGAGATAGAGATAGAGATAGAGATAGAGATAGAGATAGAGATAGAGATAGAGATAGAGATAGAGATAGAGATAGAGATAGAGATAGAGATAGAGATAGAGATAGAGATAGAGATAGAGATAGAGATAGAGATAGAGATAGAGATAGAGATAGAGATAGAGATAGAGATAGAGATAGAGATAGAGATAGAGATAGAGATAGAGATAGAGATAGAGATAGAGATAGAGATAGAGATAGAGATAGAGATAGAGATAGAGATAGAGATAGAGATAGAGA
>SZWC01027966.1:0-20676 GCA_023375785.1 Penium margaritaceum | reverse complement strand
ATTGCATGTACATGCAACAAGAAGGCAAAAAGGGATTTGTTGTAGTGCCTTTTGCATGTGAGTGGGCGAAGGGAATGCAATTTGATGTGCTAATATGGTGGAGACTCCTGGATCTACAGAGGGTAACGGGGTGAGAGGCCGTAGCACAAAACATGTATCATATGAAGAAGAGATCACAAACTTGCTACGGTTCAAATGCAACTTACGGCTTAGAAGATTGTGAGGTGTACATCAAGGTAGCCATGGGTTTGTACACAGCCATGGCAGGACAAAAACACAAGTAACAACCTAAAGAGTTGTTGTGGGTGGCAGCTCGATGATCGAGCTCAACCTGATGGCCAGCGAGCGAGGCTCACCGGCGAGTCCGCTGAACTGGGGCAAAAACTCCCAGAGCCCCACATTTAAGCGAGTAAGGGCCAGCCCACCCCGGACGTCACCTAATCTAACTAACCCACTTTGTCCCTGCCCACATGTCAGGCTCCAAGTCACAAATAGGATTGGCGATACAAATCCTGATGTATGTCACTTTCAGTTGAGAGCTATAAAGAGGTCTAGCATGGAAGGCTATAGATGAGGGGTTTTCATCGAGCTCTCGCGTAAAGGTGATGGGCCATGCGAGCAGGATAGAGGCGACCACTTGTGCGGATCTTGGAGATCGTGGGCTGTCACAGTGGGTCGCCTCCATTCCCTGCATCGTCATGCCCAACACACTCATGGCAAAACCACAAGAAGGAATGTTTACATTGAGAGATTAACATACCCCCTTGGATGGGAGTGCGGCGGGCATGCAGCCGAGGTGTTGCAGTTGAAGAAGAAGGGAGGAGGATGATAGAGCCATGGTGAGAAAATCTGCCAGTTGTGCCTCGCCACTGATGGCGCACACCTCCACTCTCTCGGCCTCAACTGCCTCTCAAAAGAGGTGATGATCGACATTGATGTCGCTTGTGCATGTATACAAAACACCATCATTCGGAGCAACGCGACGTGTGGCGGAGCTGTTTGTATGGTCGAGTACAGCCGATGTCTGCACGCCAAGCTCCTCATGCAAATGTGCAAGCCAAATTCAGTTATGCTTTCTCACTCAATGCAATGTATTCTGCCTCAGCCACATTGCAAGCCACACACAACTGTTTGGCGCTGTACCAAGACTATGTAGTCCCACACACACGGAATACATAACTACCCTGAATACGAGCTGCAAGATCACGAGCATAGTCACTGTCACAGCATCCATCCTGGACTAGACCTGTGCCAGGGACAAACACTAGACCAAGGGTAATTCTTTCCATCACATAATGCTAGAAATTCAATGATGTTTTTTGGTGTGTGTTGCATGGTTGTTGGCTGAACTGAGCGAGCACATTGACTGCGCATGCAATGTGCAGTGCAGTGGAGGCAGAGGTTGCCAGTGATCCATATGTAAGAGCGTTGGATCTGTGGTTTGAGCATCCAACAGGTGTGCGCAGACATTAGGACTCATGGGCGTGTGCTATTGTGGGAGATGCTATGCCAAGTGCAGAAAGCGATCAGTGAGATGAGCGATGAATTGATCTTGATGGAGGGTCAGAGTGCGGGCTGTGCAGTCACGTATGCTGGTCATGCCCAGAAAGCTATATGCCTCGCCTAGGTGTGTCATTCTTTAGTGGGACGTAATAAGTGTTTTGGTGTGTGCAATGAGCGCGAGAGAGGAGGAGAAGATCAGCAAATAATCAACATAGACCATCAGTGCAATAGGAAAATCGTTGTCCCAGTAGAAGAAAAGTGAGGGGTCACAAATGCTCTATGCAAAACCACCACTCTCCAGGGTGTAGCGGATTTCTTTGTTCCAGCGCCAAGGTGCTTGCTTTTAGGCTATACAGGGCTTTTCATGAAATTCATGCCCGGTCTGTTCTGTCCTCAAACCCATCATACCCCTCATATCCGGCAGTTTTACATGCAATTCTTCTTATAAGGGTCTGTTCAGGAAAGCATTCTTGACATCCATTTGGTGGATGTCCTAATCTTCATGTACAGCCACTCCAAGCAAGATATGGTATGGTCCCATACTTACCTACAGGTGTANTCCTGCCCTGCAATGTGATGGAAGCCTTTTACCACAAATCATGCCTTATACTTCTCAATCAGATATTTGAGATCACGTTTAAGCTTGAAGACCCATTTGAAATCAATGGCCTTCTGGACGCGTGGCAAAGGTACCAGCTCATACACCTCATGTTTCAACAATGCCTTCAAATCTGCAACCATTGCCTTTTCCCATTCAGTAGCATCTGAGCGCCCCTTTGCCTCAGTTAGGGTCAGTATTTTGGTTACAGTATGATGTAGTGTTGCAGGGCCAACGGTGTGATTAAATTGTCTTTAGTCAACTCTGGGAAGTTCGTGCAGCGAGCGATGCAATGGTTTGGACACTGCTGTTTTTGCACTTTCTACTTGAGCAGGAGGAGTCCGTAGCGTGAGGCCTGGGGGTACCTGAGTGTTACTAGACCTTATGCTGGACAGGTCTGTGGGTGACAATAGGTCATTTGGCACAGGATCAGCCATGTCATTATGACGCGTTGGCCAAGCCAGCGGACCCACATTCGATGGCTGAAATGGCATAAAGATGCCTATCTTCATGCCACCTATATTCTAAGTGGTGCTCTCGCGCAGATAGAGAGGGGGCATGACGCAGTGAGCAAAACACCTTGTAGGGCATATGCTCCAAGGAGCGGTAATCTCGACTTTCGACAAAACAGTGATTTGTGGGATCCTAAAACCGCTATGCCTTGGAAGCTGAGACACCCCAACAAAGATACACCAACGACCATGTGGACTCAATTCGTTCTTTCGTTGTGGTGGTGCAAACCAGACACAAGCAGTTATGCCCCATACCCTTACAGGCCTCATATCAGCCTTGGGCAAGGCTTGGGCCTTGTGGAACACGGTTCCGTACACAAGTGATACACTTCACAAGCGATTCACTTCACAAGTGATACACTTCACAAGTGATACACTTCACAAGCGATACACTTCACAAGTGATACACTTCACAAGTGATACACTTCACAAGTGATACACTTCACAAGTGATACACTTCACAAGCGATACACTTCACAAGTGATACACTTCACAAGTGATACACTTCACAAGCGATACACTTCACAAGTGATACACTTCACAAGTGATACACTTCACAAGTGACACACTTCACAAGTGATACACTTCACAAGTGATACACTTCACAAGTGATACACTTCACAAGTGATACACTTCACAAGTGATACACTTCACAAGTGATACACTTCACAAGTGATACACTTCACAAGTGATACACTTCACAAGCGATACACTTCACAAGTGATACACTTCACAAGTGATACACTTCACAAGTGATACACTTCACAAGTGATACACTTCACAAGTGATACACTTCACAATCTCATCCCAAAACCCAAAGGACAAGCCAGACGTAGTCAACAGTATGCGCAACCCATCACCAAGAGTTCATTGCCAATGTTCACCCACTTCATTTTGTTCCAGAGTGTAGGGTGTGATGGACTGATGTTCAACTCCTCTCATTTTCAATTCTGACGTCAATGTACCAAGGAACTCTCCTCCTCTATCCGTTCTCAACTTCAATAGTGAACACCCTATCTTTCCCTCTGCCAGCATAAGCCATTCAGAAATTGCATGCTAGTCATCTGCTTTGGTTTTGAGTAAGAAGGCCCAGCAAAACTGACTATAATCATCAGTCAGGGTCAAGACATGCAGTTATGCATATCGAATTGATGGTATTGGCATCAGATCCGCATGTACCGATGGAAGGGGCATGGTGCTGATACTACATGATCTGGGGAAGCTTTGCCTCTTGGCCTTCCCTTCGTGGCACTCGACACACGTATTTTCTTGGAGGCCGCGTGGACAGTCACTGGGGAGTAGGCTGTGTGCTAGGGTGTGCTTTAGCAAATCACCGAATGTCTGTATGTTGATGTGTGCAAGACAGCGATGAATGAGCTCTGTGTGCGTTGAGTCAATGCCCAATGAAAACGTGCACTTGGGGGCGTTTCACCTGTGACTGGACGAAGGGGAATAGGGTTATTTTGTACAACATGTAGATATGCAATGGCCCATTAGCCAGCAGTGCATGAGACGCATCAAAGAGCATGTAGGGTTGCCTCCATGCTGGTCTAGTTGCCCCTTTAGACAACAAGATAGCTTTGAGCTGCGGAACAAACAGAACACCAGTCAACCACAACACCCGGCCTGGTGCTTGGAGTGCCATTGTCCCCACACCTTCAATATACACCACATCCCGAGACCAAGTCTTCACACCCTCAACATTATGTGTGGCATGGAGTGTCATGAATAGATCACAACGCGATGATACATGGGACAATGTTGCGGTTTCAAACAGCAATTCATGCATGGTTAATACGTGTCAGGTGGTGATATGTGTGTGTGTGTGTGTGTGTGTGTGTGTGTGTGTGTGTGTGTGTGTGTGTGTGTGTGTGTGTGTGTGTGTGTGTGTGTGTGTGTGTGTGTGTGTCCCAGATTCCGACCTGATGGTTGTGGTGTGGTAGTCGGCTCAGATGTGTGCAGCTTTATGGACGCACCCCACCCGGATTCAGGTGGCAGCACTTTTGGCTGCTGTGGCTCAGTCATCTGGACGTACACTCTCTGTGTCCATATTGGAATAGGAACAGGTGCATTGGCATAGGAAAGCATGAAGAAGGCCCCCTCAATGGTGTAGATGAAGTTTCTCATGGATACATGGGCAGCTGCAGCTGTGGTGGAACAAACGCAACCGTCTCAGAGGGTTCCGGTGCACGAGGCCCTGCCACAGCCTGAGTCACCCATGCTAGAGGGTGCAGATGCTAGGCAAGATGAGCGAGCCACGGTGGTGGCTGGCCCACTGTTCGGTTGTGTCTGCTGTGTAGCAGGGGTCATGATGCGCTCAAAATCCGGGCAGGCCCTCCAGTGTGCCCAAGCTATCCAGAGTAGTTGCAGGTCCTTTTCCCTGCTCCCTGACCGCGACCCCGACCCTTGCCACCTTGGCCGCCACAGCCTCCTCTGCCTCCCCGGCCTCCCCTGCCTCCTTCACCCCACTAATGGTGCGATGGAAGTGCCTCCTCCCTAATGCCCAAAGGCACTCGCTGCGCTCTCATCTCTGCGAGCCTCGCCTTTCAAAATGTCTTTGTTGGTACGCCACTCCTTAAACACCTCTATTAGGCCAGTTTTCTTTATGTCATTGGCCTTCAGCTTCTAAATTAGTCCACGCCAAAAGTCCTTGTACGGTTCTCTAAGATGCGGAAGGGCTGAGTCCCAGCCACTCTAAGACGATGTAGGCAGTTCCGAGACCAAGGATTGGCCAGCAAAGGTCCATGGCAGAATCCCAATACTCGGAAACGGGAGCACCTGACTTGGGACAAAGGTTAAAAAGCCTCTTGCGCAGATTAATGACCAAAGCCATCCCCAACTCCTCCTTTCGCATAGTCAAGTGCTGCCACGCATCGTGAAGACGAGGCTCCCCGCTACAAGGGTTGTGAGGGTGTTGTGTGTACCTCGACCTGATGCGATGTTGTGGGAGATGCATGGCTAGGGGTCCATGCTCTGCTATGTGAATACTACAGCAGACAGCGTGTGGCTCATGCTACGGGCCTGCATAGCTGCATGTGGATGGTAGCACTTTGTTGGTCGAGACCCGGACACTTGGTGGGTTGTACTAGTGTCACGAGGAGACCATGTGATCGTGTCTCTTGGTGTGTGGCCATACTGCGTGTGGCATGCCCATGCAAGCTGGATTGCTCATAATGGTCGAGACCCGGACACGTGGTCAGTTGCACCCATGTTACATGGAGATCCCCTTATGAATGTATGTTGGTTTATGATGCTATTGTGGCCAGTACACATACACTTGTTGGATTGTTCGTAGCGGTCGCGACCCGGGCACTGGTACCGCCAATGTCACTAGGAGACCCCTCTTGTCGTCTAACATGTGTATGATATGCGTTACACTGGTTTGTGGGCATGTGCATCTCCTAACCTGGTCGAGACCCGAACACATGGTGGGATGTACCAATGTCGTGAGGAGAACTTGTGACCTTCTTTATAGTGCAGGGGGACATTGGGCCAAGTCTCTGTGCGTGGATGAGCAGTATATGTGTGTGTATGTGTGGTTGACTGGTGCAGATTGTGGTTTGGCATATGTTGTTGTTCCATGCCTTCGTTCATTTGTTCTGGCGTTGACGGCTATGTCAGCCAGGGGGAGTGTTGGTTTGTGTGGCTTCCACCCATCACGACGGATGCCGATGGATTACCCATATGCCCCACGTTGGTGGCATATGGTAGAGGAGAGCGTGATGACACAACGGGCATCCGGAGTGTCCCAAGAGTTAAAAGTTAATTGGGGCATGTAGGCCTATGCAAAAACAAACACGAGCTATGTGTGTGAGAGCATTGTAAAATGGCAAGACTTTGGCTAACTCTGTGCGTTCGCATGATATGAAAGAACAAGGAAAGTTTATAAATGAACCCCTAGCGGGCTCGTGTAGGGGTACCGGCAGCTAGCCGTACTGGGCCCCATCACCCCCGCTGAACCCAAACGAGTCAGCGGGGAGAACACACTACAAATAACATGTAAACAACAAAGGCGGTCTCCTTAAGGCACCGGAACAGCTCTCCGATTGCCCGGGTCTCGACCACCGAGAAAACACAAGCAACGCTAGAAACACTCGGAATCAGCGTCCAAACATCACAAACAGCTCTCCGAACATCGAAAGCACTACTACAATGATCGGGTCTCCTCGTCGCACTGGTGTAATCCACCAGGTGCACGGGTCTCAACCCACCAAGAAAAATCTCCTAGCTCCCGACAAGCCAACAGGGCTGCCGGAACGCATCGACCGCGTCTCGTCGGCGCTGTCGTAGATGTTGGAGAAATCTCCGGACACTCCGGAGGCCCGTCGTGTCGTCACGCCCCCATCTACCATATACCACCAACGTGGGTATATGAGTAATCCATCGGCGCCGGCCGTGACGGGTGGAAGCCACACAAACCAACACTCTCCCTGACTGACATAGTCTTCAACGTGAGAACAAATGAACGAAGGCATGGAACAACAATGTATGCCAAACCACATTCTGCACCAGTCAACCACACACACACACACATCTGTTGCCCATCCACGCACAGAGGCTAGGCGCAGTTTCCCCCTGGAGCATAATGAAGGTAACAAGGTCTCCTCACGACACAGGTACATCCCACCATGTGTCCAGGTCTCGACCATGAGAGAAGTCTCGCACATCATACACAAGTCAGACGACAAGAGGGTCCCTCGTGACGCTGGCGGTACCACTGCCCGGGTCTCGACCGCTACGAGCAATCCAACACATGTCTGTATGCCGACCACAATAGCATCATCAACCAACACACGTGATTATAGGGGAATCTCCTCGTAACACGGGTGTAACTCACCACATGTCTGGGTCTCGACCACAATGAGAAATCCAGCTTGCATGTACATGCCACACGTAGTATAGCCATACACCAAGACACATGAGCACATGGTCTCCTCGTGACACTGGTACACCCACCAAGTGTCTGGGTCTCAACCAACAAAGTGCTACCGTCCACATGTAGCTGTGAGGACACGTGGCATGAGCCACACGCCGGCTGCTGTAGTATGCTCGTACCAGAGCATGGACCCCTTGCCATGCATCTCCCATGACGTCGTGTCAGGTCAAGTTCCACACAACACTCCCCCTGGGCAGATGAACCTGGCGGCAAAGTCCTCGATGGACATCCTGATACGTTAGCTGACCAGATCTTGGGTGAAAAATCATGTGGTCACTCCATGACATAGAGACAACTCCCCATGTCATGTACGAACCTGCTCCCACCCTCAAAGATCAAGTGGTGTGCCCGGCTACAACTCCTCACGTCGCCCTTGCATCACCTAGAGTGTACCAATTTTAGTGAGATTGCCAAGGGTCCCAACTTACAGTCTCTCCCCTCTACGCTCTACCGCGATGCATCTCTGTACGCCGGAGGAAAGGGAAGGGACAAGCAACACGCAAGCATAGATGAAGTGGCGGAGCTGGCCTCCAAGGCGGGATAGAGCACCCTGAGGTACAAGGGTTTACCACCAGAAGAGGAGGGTTGGAGCGACAAACCGGATCACCACTCATGGACGAAGGTGACGATAGAGCAGTTGAGTTGGGTGGATGAAGGTGCGTGATGGCAGCACCAAAAGGAGGAGCGACGACGGAGTCGACACGAATGATAGTATTGGTGCTCCCCTGCTCTGAAAACCGTTCACGCGCTGCCATCACCTCCGACTGCAGCATCTCTACACACTCCTACAGGTCAGCGTAATCTGCCTCCGACATGTGGAGGTGGTCCATGTCTCCCTTGCGTAGGATAAACACTGTCTCACTGGATGCTATACACGCAAACTATAGAACTCGCAAGTACTACTCCATCTACATCTTTGCTGCTGAAGAAGATGGAGACCGTGCTGTTGTATCCTCCTTGGGGTCAACCAAACTCGGAATGTGCTGAGATGCTTGCACATCAGACGTAGCTACAAGTATCGCATCCACACCACAACGTGTGTCTGTCATACGAGGAGGAATGAGTGGTCGCGTGCCAAGAGAGAAGGAGAAGGAGGAGTCGTCAGAGTCCGTGGAGCATGTGGAAATGTCATCCTTGTAGGTACTGCCACTCACATTATCGATGTGATCAGTAGGGTCACCAACATGTGAATACGAGAGAGCAGAACTCAACTCCTACTGAAGAGGTGACTCCATCTATGTGGTTGGATCTGCTCTACTGTCCTTGAATGCCAAAGAAGTGGACACACGTATGCAAGACTCCAAATTGACAATGCACGTCAAGGCGACCACCACGTGCAGCTGGCACTCACATACCGTCTTGCCGGGAAGACTAGTCACTTTTACCTGCTCGATAATGAAGTGAGGATCACCATCTGACTCCGTCATGTGTGTCGTCGCTCCGTCGTGTGTACGAAAACCCATAGACTCTGGGAACATGGATGGCTCTTCACGCTGAAGCTGGTCCTCAGATAGCGTCGATGACAAGGTGGACCCCGCTGTGTCTGCTAAAGCACATGTCCCAGTGACATCTCTCAGAACTACTGCTGTCAAGAATGCCTCAACCTCCAAAAGACAAGCCGGGCGACTCTGCTCATGCACTGCGACCGCTCCCGGGCTGGTGTGAGCCTCATGCACCAACGCCCCTAGAAGCCCTTAAGGGGCATCCCGATCTACACAGGACTCATGTGCCATCGCCGAGCCGCTACCGGTCGGCGTCGCAAGTGGCACCGCCCAGGCACGCAGGACGTGCAATCCTCCTGATCCAACTTGCTGCTGCAGAACGTCTAACTCCTGCCCCAGCGTGGATGTCGACCTCGATGACATGCATGTCTCATACAGTACAGTCTCTGCTTGTCTGGTGTGAGTCTGTTGCACACACTCCCCCAAAAGTCCGATAGACGCATCCCAATGCGTACGGGACTCTTCTGCCACTGCCGGGCCGCCACCGGTCAGAGACGTAAGTGGCACCGCCCAGAGACGTCGGGCCTGCGTCCCTCCTGATGTAACCTACTGCTATGGAATATCTGGATCCAGCCCGGACGTGGAAGTCAAGCTTGTTGACACGCAAGTATCCACCATGAACGCCATGTCAGGATCTGATTGAACGTCATGTACTGTCACTGTATCATCTGAATCTGCCTGAGTTGACGCTCGGGCACCACGGCACGGCGTGAGCGCGGATCTTGTCGTTATGGTCACAGCAGGCAATGCGTAGTGACCACACTTTCCCTCGACAGGTACAACAACGGAAGCCGAGGAGGTGGAAGATGTATCAAGACCGGCACGAGCACGACGTGCAGAATGCTGACGCTAATGCCGCAGGCATATACGACTGGAACGACTACATGAAGACATGTCATCTCAAGGTGGGGTTGTGGTACCAGGAGAGTGGAGTATCAAGAGGATGGTGGCAGCCTTGCACTGGCCTCCAGGTGGACCTGAAGGGACACCATCGGATGAGAAATGAGGAGAGGATGAAGGCGATGAGATCAAGGAGGCCGTCGCTGAACTAGTAGCAAAAGCATGTTCGGTGACGACGATGTCACAAAACCGCTATACCATCTATCTCAGGACGTGGATCTCGGTGTATATGGTCTCCATAGGTCCAGCTAGGGGATCTACCAATGCTGGCATATCCACATGTTGTGGAGGACGTATGCTCAAACAAGGTTGAAGCCAAAGTGGATGCCAGCCGCGAGGGCGCGTCCAGGAGTGACACCAACCATGATGTCCATCACCACAATAGTAGCAAGCAAATGCATAGGGCGCGTGCTCAGATGTCTGTGCACTTATCTTGTGTGCCGGACGATGGATAGGTGTCGAGGGCGCATACTCCCGGGTGTAAAGAGCAAGCCACGAGAGAGGATGACACTAGGAGATATTGTCACCCCTTTACGTCACGGTCTCGAGGCTAGAAAGTACCATCAGACGGGACGAGGTGCACGACCACAGCACGCCCGGAGAAGGGAGCCTGACCAGCTACAACTACTAGTGTTTCTGCCACTGAAGGAGCAAAAGCTACTCCAAGAACAGAACGTGTGGCAGCTACAGGTGCGCCTACTGCTCTAAGCGGTAGATGACCGAGCCCTTGGAGATGGACAAACCCGAACACTCGTCGATCCTACGGATTGAAGTGCGGGGACCAATCCACGGACCCAAGAGAGACGTTGGTACACGACGCACCTCAAAACGGAATTCGCCGTCAACTAAGCGATGGTGCAAATGCTCTGCTCTAAGCAGTCGTCGCTATTCCACTGCGGCCGCCGTTGCTGCTACGGAAGCAACTGTTGCTGCTACGGAAGCAACTATTGCTACTGTGGCTGCTGCTACTGCAGGTGTCGGTTTAATGTCGGGCTATTCTATGGCCTCGCACGATTTTTTTTCCTCCGTGACCGGAAATGACCTTTCCCCTCGTTTTTTATTACTTCTCCCCCCTCCTTTTTCTTCTCTGCTCACCCCGGGTTTCCCCGTCACCCGTTTATGGATTTCTCCCTAGAAAGGGGGCAGGTCAGGATTGGGGGGGGGATAAAAAAAAGGAGGGGGCGATTTCAGGTCGCCCCCTCTTGGCTCCTTGCTCGCTCGCTTAAAAAGAAGTGAGCGAGTGAGCGAGTGAGGAGGAGACGGGCAAAAAAGGGGCGGATGGGGGGCGGGAGGGGTCCGCCCCTCCCTCCGTCCGTCAGTTGACGGGGCTGACGGGCCCCTCGGAGGGGGCTCGACAAGGTCCTCTGAAGGCCCCCTCGAGAAGGGGGGCCGACAGAGCTCGAAGGGCCAACAGGCCCCCTCTGAGGGGGGCCCTTTGTGGGGGCTCGCGGGGGCCCCTTTGAGGGGAACCCTCGGAGGAGGGCTGTGAGGCCCTCATGCAACAAGAGCAACTACAGCGGCGGGTACAGCTGTTGTAGTTGCTGTTGCTGTTGCTGCTTCCGCTACTACTGCTGCTGCTGCTAATGTACGCAACAACTGCTACTTCTGCTTGCTACTGCCACCACTACTGTTGTTGCTTCCACTACTGCTGCTATATTGCGCAGATGCTACTGGTACTGCTTGCTACTACCATCGTTGTTACTTGCTGCTGTCGCTACTACTGAAAATGCTCTACGTTATTGCTCTTGCCTTCGCTCCTGCACGCTGCTGCTGCTGCCATCGCTGGTGTAGTGGCTGCTGTTACTTCTGCTGACAACACTACTACAATGGCTGATGCATTGCTGCAGCTGCTGTTGTTGCTGCTGTTGCGCGGCATAGCGGCTGCTGCTACTACTGCTATTGTTGCCTGTGCAGCTGCTGCAAATACTAGCACTGGGTGCTGCTATTGCTGCTGCCTTCGCCGCTGCTGTTAATGTGAGTAGCTGGTTTGCCGCCACTGCTCCTACTACGTGGCACCACAGCTACGTCCGCTGATGCTACTACTGTTGCCGCCGCAATCGCTAATGCTGATGTGCGCGGCTCACCGCCCCTGTGGCATTTACATGCAGCCGTTTCGTGCTCCCTCGCGTTGTTGCCGGTATGGCTATGGCACCACGTGGCGTGTTCTCTTTGCGTTCCACCCACTGCTGTGGATTCTGTTCCTTCTGCTCCTCACACACCCCCCTGTGCTCTGATATGTGGTTGGAAATCAATTAGGGCATGTACGTCCATGCAAAATCAAACATGAGCTCTGTGTGTAAGAGCATTGCAAAATGGCAAGAATTTGGCTAAGCATGGAATGCAAAATGTGAAAGAACAAGGAGAGTTTGCAAATGAGCCCCTAGCGGGGTTGTGTAAGGACGCCGGTAGCTAGTCATACCGGGCCCCGTCACCCCCGCTAAACCCAAACGATTCAGCGGAGAGAACACACTGCATATAATACATAAACAACAAAGGTGGTCTCCTCGAGGCAATGGAACAACTCTCCGAGTGCCTAGGTCTCGACCACCGAGAAAATACAAGCAGCGCTAGAAACACTCAGAATTAGCGTCCAGACATCACAAACGACTTTCCAAACATCGGAAGCACTACTACAGCCATCGGGTCTCCTCGTCGCACCGGTATACTCCACCGGGTGCACGGGTCTCAACCCACCGAGAAAACACTCCTAGCTCCTGACAAGCCAACAGGGTTGCCAGAACGCATCGATCGCGTCTCGCCGGCGTTGTCGTAGATGCTGGAGAAATCTCGGGAAACTCCTGAGGCCCAATGTGTTGTCATGCCCTCCTCTACCATATACCTCCAACGTGGGCACATGGGTAATCCATCGGCGTCAGTCGTGACGGGTGGAAGCCACACAAACCAACACTGTGACTTCTCGGGCACCTTAGACAGCGCCGGCGAGACGCTATGGATGCATTCCGACAGCCATGTTGGCTTGTCGGGAGCTAGGACATTTTTTCTCGATTGGTTGTGACCCGAGCACCCGGTGGATTTTACCGGTGCGACGAGGACACCCAATCGCTGTGTACGTGCTTCTGATGTTCGAAAAGTCGTTTGAGGTGTCTGGACGATGATTTTGAGTGTTTCTAGCACTGCTCGTATTTTCTCCGTGGTTGAGACCCCGACACTCGGAGAGCTGTTCCGGTGACTCGAAGAGACCACCTTTGTTGGTCTCGTGGTGTATGCAGTGTGTTTTTGCTGATGACTCGTTTGGGTTCAGCGGGGGTGACTGGGCCCGGTGCAGCTAGCTGTTGGCATCCCTACATAAGCCTGCTAGGGGCTCATTTGTATTCTCTGCTTGTTCTTTCATATGATGCGTTCCAGACTTAGCCAATCTTTTGTTGTTTTGCACTGCACTTACACTCAGAGCTCATGTTCGTGCTTGCATGGGCCTACATGCCCTGATTAGTTTCCAACTCAGGGTCTCCCCATTTCCCTCCAAGGAGAAATGACGCACTGAGTACCGTTAGTCTTCTAGAAGCTTGCACACCAAGGTGTTGTATGCTTTGAGAAGCACGCGCGGGTCGTTGTTGTCCAGCGGCAGAGCTAGATAATAGCCCTCAAGACCATGCTCTGCCACCCATGACAGGAACATGTCCTTCCATGACAGAAAATCATGTGCGTCTAACAGTGGCGGCGTCAAGTCTTTACGGAACAAGATCTTGCTCAGGTCGTCCTAGGTCATTCCGCTGCAGGTGACGTCGGCACCGATTGTAGTGACTTAGAAGCTTTCTAGATGGATTGTATGAGACTGGAATGGCAAGCACGTGAGAGCCCCAGGCACGCCATGGATGCGGTAAAGACCTTGCCTTAGAACCCAATCACTCACCAAGACAGAATTGAGTGAGGGGGAGAGAACAAGGTAAGCACCGGTGAGCACACACCCACTTCGAGCATCACTCTCGTGTAGGAGGTGCCGCCACCTGGGGGTTGAGTCCGACCACTCGGATTAAACCAAGCGCGGATACTCACCAGTGCAAGGATAAAACCGGCACGGTGGCCCCCTAAGCATAAGCACCCGGGAAATGTGGAACGCCTCCAAGATACTCAAGGAAGGAAAACATGATGCAGGGCACGACAGTTAGAATGTACGAGCCCAAGCATCCACCGCATCACAGAGTCATAGAAAATCATGCAATGGCCATGTGTGTGCCAGAGTGCACTCCTGGGTCTTGCAGCAGCTTCATGACGCTAGAGGCTCTAGTCAAGGTGGGCCTGCATGACACCTCTCCAGATAAGGCCATTGTCCTTTAATCTGTACAGGTGTGTGCATAGTGTTGGAGACAAGAGGGCATAGAGCTGTGAGTGGCCAACGAACTTCAACACTCCCCAATGCCCCAGAGGCAAGCAACCCACACAAATGAAGAGAACCACACGACAAGGTGACATAGAGATAAGAGGTGCACCATACAAATCAACCTGGGTCATGCAGACAAAGGAGACAGACAGAGTGAAAAACACTTTTGAAGACATTGCGGCTGAGGGCCTTGGTGAAAAAGCCAGCTCTCTGAGATCGTGTATCCACCCTAGCAACTTGGACAGTGCCAACAGCAATGCACTCACGAACAAAGTTATGCTCCACATTGATATGCTTGGTGCGTGAGTGATGCATGCCACTGTTCTCAGCAATGGCCTTTGATTGTCACAGCGCAGAGTGATGCAACGGATGGGAACACGCAATTGCTGCAACAGACAACATAGCTAGACACCCTCACAAGTGTCTGCGCCAAGAGCCACATAATCAGCCTCAGCGGTGCTACGGGCAACACACCCTTGCTTGCCACTTTTCCAGGAAACTGTAGTGCCACCAACCAAGAAGATGTATCCAGTTCGACTGCGTGCATCGGAATCGTGTGTCCAGTCACTGTCTGTGAAGCCGTACACCACAACGGAGGGCTAGAGGCCAACCCGAGGGGTAGACTGTGCATAGCGCACTACCCGTAAGGCTGCCTCAAGATGGCGCTCACGGGGGCACCGGGAGAACTGGGACAAGAGGTTCACAGCAAATGCAGCATCAACACGCGTGGTGGTGGCAAGGTACATCAGTGGGCCAATGACTCTAGGATAGTCCATCACATCGACCAGCTCCCCCAGCTTGGACAACTCCAGAGACTTTAGGAGGGATTGGCCAAAGGGCGTAATACGTGTAGATGTTGTGGGGACTGCTGTGAGAAGCAGTCCGAAGCGCTCCTCCAAGCTATGTACATATGCAGCTTGGTGAACGTGAAGAGTATGACGTGCGCGGTCACGCTCCAACTCCATGCCCAAGAAGACGCGAGCTGGACCAAGGTCCTTCATTTTGTATGTCGTTTGGAGCAAGGACTTTGCATCCGCAATAGATGAGCATTGGGGGAGGCAATGAGGAGATTGTCCACGTAGACCAGAATGGCGACAAGTGGCTTGGTGGGAGCACCGAGGAATAAATCAGGATCCACAGCACTCCTTCGGTAGCCTCCCTTTTCCAGGGTAGTTGTGATATCTTGGTTCTAGTAGCGTGGGGAATTTTTCAAGACATAGAGCGCCTTGCGCAAATGCCACACTCTGGTTGTTCGATCAGAGAAGCCGGGCGGCTGCACCATATAGATCTCCTCATCCAACTTGTCATGGAGGAAGGCATTGTTGACATCCATGTGCTCAAGCTCCCAGTCATGTTGAGTCACCAGGCTAAGAAGAGCTCTGGCTGTGGTGTAGCGGCCGACTGGAGCAAAGGTCTCGTCAAAGTCAACACCAGGGATCTGAGAGAATCCTTTTGCAGTGAGACGAGCCTTGTACCGTTCAATAGTGTTATCAGGGTTCAGCTTGCGACGGTACACCCACTTGGTGGCAACAGCTTCGCAACCCAGTGGGAAGTCCACGAGCTTGTACACACCACGCTCTGATAGTGCGTCAAGCTCGGCTTTCATGGGCTGCTCCCAGAAAGAAGAATCAGAGGCCGTGCAGGCTGCCTGCACAATCAACCATTCGGGAGGAAGAGGAGAGAGACCGGCGGCAGCAAAGCACAAGGCAACATACCCCGTTATAGATGAGGATAGAGCTGAGGGAAAATCTTGCTCGATGAGAGAGTAGTTAAGTGTTGTGCTGGGGTGCATGACAGAGGCAGCCACAGATAATGCAGAGGTAGGAAGGCCAAGAGCACGGAGACCAGGGTCACCAGAGACAACAAGATGCAACTGAGATGGAAGTGCCCCGGGACGCACACCACAAGTGTAGGGTGAGACTGGGGAGATAGGCGGGACACGCGCTGTAGAAGAGGAGACAACAGGACACAGCTGTACGGAAGGAGGAGAGTGAGCAGGATCACAGGGCTCCGAGAGAACAGGAGGCAGCGCGGACGTGGCACCAGGCTCAAGAGCAGAGGACAAGGCCAAGGGCAAGTGAGCAGAGGGCTCAAGGGAGACATAGTCAGAAGAGGCAGGGGACTGCACGGGTGGAGAGGAGTCCAAAGGAGCAGTGGGGGCCAAGGGAGGAGAACCCAAGGAGGGAGAGGAGCTCAGGGGCGCAGAAGAGAGAGAGGATGTCGAGGGACGCCCAAAGGGGAGAACAGTAGGCCCAGAAGGTAGAGGACCACCGAGAGGGCGGAGAGAGGGACCCACCAAAGCGGGGAGTATCGCGCTCAAACACATGTTGAAAGAAGCGTGCGTCCTGAGACTCAACGACACGACAACGAGAGGTATCCCAGAAGTGCCATGCTTTGGAGAACAAGGAGACGCAAAGGAAGATGCACAGATGACCACGGGGAGAGGGGTTACCATCTCGCTGGTCCGCTGGGACCCACACCGAGGCAAGACATTCCAAGACATGGGCAAGGTGGAGGTTAGCACGCCAGCCAGTCCAACGTTCAAAGGGCATTACAGAATGGGGGAGAGGGCCATGACGAACACTATTCCAGACCCAAGTCATGTATGACATCACCTCAAAGGCAAATAGAGGGGATTGCCCTGAGGCAGAGAGAAGGGAGCGGACACCATCAGCAAGTGTGCGGTTCCAACGCTCAGAGACACCGTTCTGTTGTGAGGTGTAAGGGGTAGAGGATTCAAGCCGAATACCACGGGACTCAAGAAAGCGAGACGTGGGAAAAAAGAACTCGCCGCCGCGGTCGCTGCAAAAAACCCGCAAAGGTCGGAGACAGGCACGTTCAGCTTGCGGATGCCAGGACTCAAGACACCAGTGACATCACTTTTGTGGCGAAGGGCGAAGATCCAGCGGTAACGTGAGAAATCGTCAGTCAAGCACAGGACATAGCGGCCGAGGCCACCAAAAAATTCCTGAGGCAAAGGACCCATGACGTCAGCATGGACGAGGTAGAGAATGGGGAGCGGTGCATTTTGCCACTGGCACAATCAAGACAGGAGGAGGTGCAGGGAGGCGCAAATGTAGCAAGGTCAAGGCCGTAGGCCGGCGGAAGGTAGAGAAGGCGCTGGATGGCAACGGTGTTAATGTGACAGAGGCAACGATACATGTGATCAACATGAGCAGGAGACAGCGACGGTGCGACATGAACAAGAGCAAATGCAGCGGAAGACGAGCGCAACCTGAGCGGGACATAAAACAGACGATCATAGTGCACACCACGAACACGACCGGAGTAGCAAAGAGAGATGGAGGCCAAGCCGCGGCTGGACGAGAAGTTCATGCCCTAGTCGTGGAGGGTGGTCATAGAGAGAAGGCTGACTTCAAGGTCGGGCACGTACAGCACATCAGGTAAGTAGACAGTGCCTCCAAGGCTGACAAAACGGACGACACCAACACCTTGGATAGGGAGGAGCTGACCGGAGCCAGTGCCCACGGAGCGAACGGACCCAACAGGCCCAAGGGACACAAACGACGATTGACAGGAGGTCATATGATGTGTGACCCCGGAGTCAATGATCCAAAGACAAGGTGATGCACAAGTGGACGGGAGAACAAGACAGACAACAACTGTGCCACGGGGAGAGAGGAGAAACGAACCACCAAGACGAGTGGGGAACGTATGTGATTGCCACTTTTCAATCCAGGCACGATCATTAGGCAAGGCTCCCTGGACACCACAAGAGGCAGCACCACGAAGAGTAGCATCAGACTCAGAGACAGACACACCGGACTGGCCACTCACACTCTCACGTCCCTGAGAGGGAAGGACTGCAGTGAGACCTGGGTAGTGCGGAGACGTTCAATGACTAGTGTAGCTACGGCAGCCGCTAGCTCATCCTATGCCTCTCGGCCCTGATGAAGCTTATCTTCAGCCTTACGACGCTCTGCTTGTGCCTCAGTAAGAGCTGCCTGCAGGGCCTCTATAGTCTCCTCTAGCCCTGGCATGATGAGGAGACGCAATTGTGAATGCACGCAGACAGGGTATAGAGGAATGAGAGGGAGTGAAGTCAACACAGTGCAATGCGATGCAAGGCTCACCGAGCTAGTGGCGCGAGGAGGTTGAAGAGCGGGGGAACCACGGCTGCGGCTGAGGAGAACAGGACAGCTACCCATCCTACAACTGCCACAGTGAGGCACAGGATTCCTATAACCGTGGCCCCGGCAACTGCAGCTGAAGCTGATGCGACAGGAATGCACGTGGTGACGTGTGGTGTGATATCTCGGGGAGCGCCGATAGGAGTCAACACTGTTGTGGTGGTAGATGCGCGGATGGATCTAGCAGCACTGGATGTGGCGTCTACCACACTGGAAGCTGCTATGGCGACACAGACTGCTGTTGTTGTGACCAGTGTGGCGATGTTTGCGGCGGCAGCTGCAAGCAGGGTGAGAGATGTTGTAGCGTGTGCGTAGGCCTCAGCTGCACGACCAACTGCTTTCTGTGTTGGGGCACGGCAGGCTCTGGTAGTGGCGGCGAAAGTGGCGGCGGCACCAGCTACTGCATCAAGAATAACGCCAGCCAAGCCAATGGAGTCGGTGTGGACGGGAAGAACCGGTAATAGACCAGGCACCTCAGGTGCCGTTGCTGTCTCGGTGGATCTAACTGCCGCAGGGGATGGGGTAGGAGTAGGAGCAACTGCAGGGTTGGTCAGCTGAGAGCCGTGAGGAGGGCAAATCCTTGGCGATACACGTGGTGATGGTGGAAGATCGTCCGATGTGTAGACTTGCCGATTTATCTCCTCCAGTTCGCGCTCAGCTGCTGAGTCAACGTCCTCTTGCCACTAGGATTTTGTATAACATATGCTCCCGGAGCAGAGTGTCATCACCGGTGGGTGGGTAAAGATCGCATTGGTCCTCCCGCTCACGGTCGACGTACCTAGCTCTTGTGCGCGGGGAGTCCAGCTCCTCGTCCGGTGGACAGTCGAGAGGGGGAGAATCCAGTGTGAAAGGGTTAAGGTTGCTGGTGCAGCCAGGAGAGGTGTGGATGCACCAAGGGTATCACACTGAGGATTGGAACTATGCTGCGTGAGAACAACATGATGCAGAGCTGAGGGAATGGGTTCGGCACAGTGATAATGAGTGTTGCTGTAAGAGGCAAGCAGGAGAGACCCACAGGTAATGCAGAGAGTACTAGAGAATGAGGTCCGCACTGAGGTGCTTGCATGAGGAGCACGTTCCTCTGCTTGATAAGAGGGGCATTGATGCAGATCTAAAAGATGCAGACGAGAATGCAGTTGGGGTGGTTGTCGTGGAGATGCTGCAACGGAAGCACCAGCCGTGCTGTTGTTGGTGCAGTGGTGTCCAATGATGATTGCTGTGACGGGTGGTTGCTATGGCAAGAGTGCCACGTTCCAAAGAGCTCCGGAGAGTGTGCTGCGATACGAAGACCGCAAGTTTGCACCAAGAGTCAGGGTGTGATTCCCTCGCCAGCACACGAACGATGGAGCTCCGGGGACCCGAAAGAGGAGAGCGGCACACACGAACGTTGTGGCGACAGAAGTCGTCGAAGGCCCATGAGAGTGAGAGGAGACCGGGCCTATTGGCAGCAGACCGGTGGCGGGAGATGTGCCACATGTAGGCGAGTAGGTGGGCAGCGGCGAAGAGACCACGGGCCCGACAAGGGTAGGCGGCGCTAGAACACCGCGTGGTTGCCGAGGAGATCTCGGCATCTCACAGTTCCAAGATCGACGAGTTGCAGGAGTCGTCCCCTATTGCCATGATACCAGTAGTTACTCATAAGCTTCCTAGATGAATTATGTAAGACTGATATGGCAAGCACGTGAGAGCCCCATGCACGCCATGGATGCGGTAAAGACTTTGCCTTAGAACCCAATCACTCACCAAGACAGAATCGAGTGAGGGGGAGAGAGCGAGGTAAGCACCAGTGAGCACACGCCCACTTCGAGCATCACGCTCGTGTGGGAGGTGCCGCCACCCGGAGGTCGAGCCCGACCACTCGGGTTAAACCGAGGGCGGATACTCACCAATGCAAGGGTAAAACCGGCACGGTGGCCCCCTAAGGATCAGCACCCGGGAAACATGCAACTCCCCCAAGATACTCAAGGAAGGAAAACATGATGCAAGGCACGACAGTGAGAATGTACGAGCCCAAGCATCTACCGCACCCTAGAGTCAAAGAAAATCATGCAATGGCCATGTGTGTGCCAGAGTGCACTCCTGGGTCCAACAGCAGCTTCATGACGCTAGAGGCTCCAGTCAAGGTGGGCCCGCATGACACCTCTGTTGTGATGTTGTCCGTCATACACAGTTGTACAGTTGGTTGTGACCACTCGGCCGTGTCCATGCTCGTGCAGATCCTTGAGGCGGACCCAG